>CP092863.1:96173265-96244046 GCA_030710605.1 Cordylochernes scorpioides | reverse complement strand
TATATATACTAATACTTTATACTCGATAAATGATTGTTAACAATAATTGTTAACAATTCTAAATAATCTGGAAGCTAACCTACCTAAAAAAAATCAGTGTAACTTCAAAAACTGCCCTTGCCTTGACACTAAGCGATTTTTCACGACAATTCTATAAAGACATACACAAATTATAATGGCGAATAAAGGACCATTAAACGTGACACCTCAAAAAAGCGGATTGAGTCACTCCCCTAGCCACCGTGGGTGAAGTCACTTTCTTCTTACTTCCTCGTGCGTCTGCCCCCTTTGCAGTAGTCCTACCTCAACACTCTATTGAAAAATGGATTTATAGGGTTTACGATTCATTACCCAACACTAACATTCTCAAGTGCTTTCCAAGGATCGACTACAGTCTGGGCCTACTTAACTTCTACCCCTGGCTTAGGGTCCCTATACTACTTCACAACTTCACTCTGAGAGATTGACCTTTCATGTTCTCATTAGAAACCTATTTCAAAGCTACTACCTGAAGGCCAGGGATTATAGGGTTTCTGAATTACCCAACACAAGCCATAGGATGCCTATTAGGTTTGTTGTTTTAGACATAGCCCCCCTCTAAGTTGTGATTTCCTACACCTTCCTTCACCTATTACTCCCGATAATAACTAAAATTTCAGATTCACACTAAATAATTAATTCACAATGGTATACATTATTCTCACTGGTCTTTGAAACTCGGGATTTAACAAGAAATAGTTTGAGAAAAAAAAAATCCTAATGAAGTCTTACTTCGAGAAAAAAAAAAGGTTAAAAAAGAAAAGATTGAAATCTCTAAACTTCTCATTCTATTGGTTTGATTCTTCGTACACACTCCAAAATCCTATTTAGTGGCGACAGTCTAAGTAGAATTTACACTGTGTGGGCCTTTTCACCCTTGTAGACCTGCGTAAAGTTAAACTGTCTACACTAACTCTGTCAATTTCCCCTCGGCTCATTACTTCTGAGTTCGCTCTGGTTGTCACTTAGCGGCTGTTATTAGAAATTTCCTTTTTGTATTTATACAGTATGAGGCATAATAGTTAAAAGGCTGCATTTCCATGAGTTCAATTCTCTCATAACATGCTGAAACGAAATCAAATGCGGTTATAAGATCTTTGTCTACGGGATAACAGGTGCACATGGGATTGGGAAATGACAATGTTATTTCGCCCTTTAGGACACCGATTTTAACTGAGTTTTCTGTTGGGTTATGATAATATACTGTGAATCTTGTAGGGGAATTACTTTGTAGGACTTTGTTGCATACCATGGGTTTTGTTTGTTCCTGGGTTAGAAAACTCATATTATTACTTATTACTGTCAGTCTGATAATTACACTCCTGGCTCATGAGATATAGGTGTGCAGCAGGTATAATTCACTGTGGAAATGTATGTGGACATTTAAGGATTTACAGGAGTATATATGATATGGAGAGGTCACCTCAGCTCAATCTAAACACATTTTGTTCTGGAATTAGCGCCGTATTTTAGATGGACTTCACTGCCCCATCTACTGTCCAGGCGTAGCATCTTATGTGTGTCAAAATTTAGGAAACGTCATCTCGTCCTAGATCTTCCTTTTCTTCATGCTGGCACATCTTCAATGACAATTTCCATGTGGTGAACACACCCTTTTTGGCGGTCTATCGGCATCCAGTGATCAAATTCGGCAGAAAACGTCGTCAAAGGGGGCTACCCTTCTCGCGTGTCTAGCCTTCTAACCAATCACGACGCCGCCTCACGCCTACAGGTTCCGAATTGCATTCAATGTAATATCCTTGCTCGGGTGTCCCGACTTCATCAATCCTTATCCACAGCCTTAGGTGATATTACCCGCACTGGGGACTCGCTTCTCGCTAATTTCCTCATTATATGCAAGTGTCAAAATCGAGCCTCGATAAACTCTCCTGTCTCCTATACCCCCATCATTAGATAGATCCTGTCTCTAACACAGGTGGCTTTTGCTGCCTTTGTCTTCAATTTAAAGCTGTCCAAGTACACCTCGGGATATCTCAGCTGTCGTGTAGACACAAGCTCCAGTCATCTCCTTTCCTTTGAATATATTAAAATATTATCCCAGGTAGTTGTCATAGGTTAATAAATAGTTCCACAGTGATTAAAAGTACTCGCGCAAATTGGTCACTATATCTATCCCTTGAGATTCTGCCATTGGATTGTTAAAACCAGGTTCCTACCCATTGTTGATTTCAAATAAAAAGGTTTTACGAAGAGAAAAAAAAAAGCGCGTCTTTCTATGGTGATCAAACTTCTCTCTTCACGGGTACGCTAACTGGATCTTCAATTCTATTTTCACCTTAAGGCTCATATATTTGCCACTCTCCCAATCCACTATGCGTTAAAAAAAAATAAAATCGATTAACTATCATTCAGCATGTTAGCCCTAATCTGGATGCACAGGCTAGTATGATTTGATAGAAAGCGCTATTAAAATGAAGTTAAGATATTTGTATCCAGCAATAATTATCAGAACTCACCTCTGCTGTGAGAAAATTATATCAGAGCTATGATGAAAAAAAAAATGCTAAGTCATTTCAGTAGAATACTGTAAAACACTGATCACCGTTCTAAATTTGAACCATGGGAATCCAACCTCATTTCTCATACTGTATATAATAATTTGAGAAAGTAAAATAAAGAAATTGTAATCAATGGTGCTCGCAACAGAATTCAAAATGATTGAGACACAGAACATTATAAATAATGTCCAGCAAGCAGGATACCAAACCACCTTTTTATTACAACATTTCCACAAAAGTATAACTATCAATAACCCAATAAACAAAACCACAAAATATCTATAGGGCGATATGTTACATTCCATACTCACAAACATCTATAACAATAGCCAACTACTTAAGAAACTCTGGCATCCAAACATATTACTGTAATTCCCCTAACATAGGCTCCACCATAAAAGTCCACTATCTAAAATAATCCTACTATCATAAAACCCACTAACCAAAACAGAGAATAAAAGGCAATATATTCCGTAGAGTGTAACAGCTGCCAAGCCAAATACGCAGGGGAGACAGGAAGGAGAGTCAGCAATAGAATATATGCACATAGACGCAACGTTATTAATCAAGACAATAGGTCTCTAATTTTCCAATGCTGCAAAGGAACAGGTCACACTTTCGCATTAGGAGAACCTAGAATACATTACAATAACATAAACAGCAAATATCAAAGGCTTATAATTGATTCTCTATTATTCAGAAAACACAATAGCATTAATAGAAAATAGATTTGCCCGAAACATATAACACAATATATCCTAGTACCAGATAATAATATCAACAATAATATAAGTAACTTATATGTAATAGCCAATAACTATTATAAAACTACTTAAATAATAGAATTTCTAACCTATAAGATAATTCTTAGAATATAGCAAACAATAGTAGAATATGTGTAAATACCTTAACCAAAAAAAAAAGTCTTAAGAAAACAAATAATATGCAAAACTTCCTAATGTATATATATATATATATGTACATAGAATCATAATAGTTTTAGCATCAGGCGACGTTATATTTTCTTGATATATTGTATATGTTTCTCCCGTAGAAGGGCGGACAAGCTCGAAAGCTTGAGAAGACCAGAATAAAAGATACTCATCCCCATAAACGTTTTACTTTGATATCAGAAATCAATGATAATATTAAGGTTTTGCCACAAACAATGTGAATCGTAAAAGACAGCGGCGAGAGATGCGGTATACACCGCCTCAACATAACTTTCATTGCCTGATAAAATGCCAGTGAAACGGAAAGCATAAATTTGAATTCACGATTTATAATAGACTGTTAATCTCAGGATGCGTGGACTACTTCACCAATACTTAAAAATAGTATGGCTTTTCATTAGGTATATATTTCTAAAGTATAGGGGATGAAACATATACTAAATTCGAGCCCCGCGGCGGGCGACATTGTTGCGTTCCCGGTTTGGATAGATGAAAAGGGAGGATACACGATGTGACTTATTAAAGTTTCCTTACTTAAGTTTATATATATATAGCAATTTAGGCCAACAACCCCATGTATATAACCCGCAGCAAGACCTTAATGTTGTATAATAGAAGCACAGCTGTCAATGATACACTATCGACATATGTCTTTACATCATCACATGTAATGCAATTTGTGCAAACAGGATAAATAAAGAAAAAAAAACGGGGGAAACTCTGTAATTGATTAAGAGTTTGAGTTAAAGCAGGGATCGAGCATATAATATTGTCAGGACAAAGGTCTAAAGATGGAAACAACCACGACACTAGTATACAATTTCATCAGACAACCCATGAAATCGTTATTAAATTGGACAATCTATAAAAGACTCCTTCTGGAGGTTTAGCAACCCACTGAAGACGCTGGGAGCTATTTCATAGAGGAAAATTATAGCAACAGATCTCTATAATTTCTACAGATCAACTGTAAATAGATTCACATTAAGGCATTTTTATAGCCCAAATAACAAAAACAATAGTCAAACATACAAATCTGTTTGCATCATGCCGTACCCTCCTAACAGCGTAAAAATAGCCCGAGGAATCAGAAAATATGGTATAATGGTAAATATGATGGAATAACGCACTGAAACACATAAAAGTACAAACATTACTAAAACCTGACAGATAGATACCCTCAAAGTAGCCCTAGTAAAGTCGTAATTTTGCAACTGTTGCTGTGTCAATATATCACAGCAAAGATATAGTACACAACTCTATTTCAACAGAGTCGGTTGTTCTATAATTTGTACACTTTGTGAAATTAAGGTGTGGGGGGGTAGTACCATAAAGCAAAAGGAATGAAATATGTATGAGAGGAAACAAGAAAATTTCTCTAGATATTTATTTAAATAAATTAAAATTTGGGAACATGTCTATACTGACGAGATATGCTATTTACATAGTAAAATTTAGATAGAGGTGACCTGAAGTTACTTTATAGCCCTTTAGGGCCCATGCGAAATCTAGGTTGGTTACTACACAAAAAGGGGGGGGGAGGCGCTAAGTCATAATGACAAATGGCTTACCTTTTCTCGAAAGTGCCGGCAAAGGTCTGGTCTCCCGTCTGAAGGCTGTCCTCTCACTGAGCGACTCAGATTCCATCTGCCTTTTGGCAAAGAAACCCTCTTTTATTCATGTCTCTCTCCGTTTTCATTCGCTGCCGAGCCAAAGTTTCTATTGGCTGGCATTTTCATTCGCCGAAAGAAACACCAATCAAAATGGCCAACGGCTCCAGTATACAATTTCATAGACGCCCCAGGCCTCTCCCATCAAAATAGAACATATAGTATTACCAAAACAAAAAAATCTAAAGAGAGAAACAGCCACGGCACTAGTGTAAAATTTCAGACCCCAGGCCCCCCCTCCACATGGATTGAAATACTATCCTCCCTTTTCTCGGGACGGTATATATATCGCCCCCCGTCTTGGCTAAAAATCGACCCAGGCCCCTTTTACCTGGACTGTAATGTGATGCTTCCTTTTTTCGGGAAGGATATTTATAAGGCTTAGTCTTTTAGAAATCTTCCTTCTCCATTTTTTTTTTCTGGTCACCTTTACCTAAATTTTTGGTGAGGGGAATATATGTACATATGGAACAACAGCTTCCAGCGCGGATGTCCCTGGATGTCACTGGTGTCTTCTTCACCAGGCATCAGCTTTCGGCATGGAAGTCTGGTGTCATCAATTGTCTAGGTTTCTGGGCAAAAGGTGGTCTGTAAGTCTATGTGGGAGGGAAGCCATGTATCCATTTGATTTGATTATACATACGCCTTCTGTTGGGGTATGGTTACAAAAACGTGCCCCAACAGGAGGATACTGATATAAAGAGACAAAGGTCGCCTCTCCCGTCAAAGTGGCTAGGCCAAATCTAGAGAGGCGACTTTTGTCTCTTTATATCAATATCCTCCCAGCAAATATTTTAGCCATAGATTTGGCCCAGCCACTTTGCCAGCTAAACACCTCTTTGGCAGATTGTCAAGATTCCATTAGATCCCGTGTGGATCTCATGGAATAAAGTCCGCCCTAGCTGACGAGGGCCATTAGCCCAAAACCATGGTCTCTAGGTGGACGCTTTTCAGTTTGCCAAAGCTGGTGTTGTGGCTTTGTCACCGACCCGAGGCCGCTAGTTGCGGCGACGGTCAATAGGTGGCGTCTAGTTTTGACGTCTATTTTGACAGGAGAGGCGACCTTTGTCTCTTTATATAAATAATTATAAATATATTCATGATTATACTGAAATCACATTACTAAATTATAGCAGATAAATTATTATATGTATTGACTTTTGACAGCTTTTTATCCAAGGAGGTTTTAAATAAGAACATGAATATTCGGATTTCCAACTCGTTTGGGGTCTTGAACAATCTCTGAA
This sequence comes from Cordylochernes scorpioides, assembly GCA_030710605.1. Lineage (NCBI taxonomy): Eukaryota > Metazoa > Arthropoda > Arachnida > Pseudoscorpiones > Chernetidae > Cordylochernes > Cordylochernes scorpioides. The sequence goes on along the minus strand of CP092863.1, from coordinate 96,237,618 downwards.
AAGTCAATTCGCACCCATAAGTTTCCAACTTGACTTCATGCCACACATAAGATTTAAAAATAAATATAGAAATTTGTTCATTCCTGGCACTCAGAAGTCTAAAAATCTGAACACTTTCATTGTTCATTGAAATGAGCAACTGTTAAAAGTTTCATACTTCTATGTGATCTGGAAGCATATTTGATATTTTAAAGGACAATTTGGAAATTTGCCGTTTCTAGCTATTCTAACAGCCCCGAAGTCTAAAAATTTGCCAACTTGCAATGTCATCAGGTTCTAACAAGTCTACAAATTTTTAGATTTTTACGTGCTCTAGACATATAATAAAAATCGATTACAAGATTTGTGGACCGACAGACATGTGTGTATGGAAGCAAGTTAAATAAAAGTTCTTATAAAATACTTTTAAAATATATCTTTTTTAAATTTACTGATATGGAAAATATAAATATTTTGCTTACATCATTGAAAAATGTAGATTTATACAAGTAAAAATAAAAACGGCGGGGTATGAACGATCATATATCGAGTTAAACAAAAAAAGCTAACAGTTGCTTCATATTAATATACATTTAGTTCGAAATTCATGATTTCGACCCCCCCCCCCCCCCCTTCCGCTTTTTTTTTTTTCATATAAAATTAATTGCTCAAACACCAAAAATATTTATATATTTCCTTTTTAGTGTATATATCCCTATATATATAAAAGTCACAGTGTATGTATTTTACACAAATAAATTTACTGGCAATGCCTTTCTTTTAAATATCATCAAATATTATCTCTACAGACCTTACTGCAATGATATGAGTTATTGAATGAGAGGGCTTGGCTCATCAGTAGTGAACCCTCTCAGCGGTTTCGCCAAATTAATCTCTAGACCGCTCTACTATTGTATTGGACTGGTTTTGTTATATAACCTGCGTTTTCTATGGAAGGCAGCTAAGGGGTGTTTAAGGAACTATGGACATAAGCTTATAGGTCTGTAGAGGTACATACATATAATTTCAAGGTATTGCATCGAGCAAAGCTCTTCCGCAAAATATGTTTTCATAACAAATATATATTAGTAAAATTAAATTTTATTGCCATCTATCGTTAAAGGTGGGTATCTATGTCGGCTATACACGTCCACAAAACGTAACAAATCTGACTGAAATTTTAACAGTATATAGAGTAGAATCTGGAAAAACATATAGTGAAAATTTCAGGCCTCTATTCCGAATATTCTTCGAGTTATTTGCAAATTGCGTTGCAAATTTGCCTTTTCGTTCGCAAGCAGCGCCTCTAGCGGTGAAGATGGGAGGTAATATCAGCTGACCTAATGTACATGTAAAACGTGTTTTGACAGGACATAGAGAAAAATCTGGAAAATATATTTATCGGATTTTTAGCCAATAAAAAATAAAATTGACAGGTTCTGGGCAAAAATAGTTGTTTTTTTAGTCAGAAAATGATGATGACAATATTGCTGTATCATGTTTGATTATCAGATACAAAATTATATCGGGAAAAATTCCAAAAAGCTGAGACCACGGGTGAAGCCAGTTCATTTTTAGTGTGCAGGAACAAAATTCCAACAGAAAAACGAGCCAGATCGTCTCTTTATAAAAATATCGCTTCTCTGACACAAAGTTTGGAGCGGGACAAAGCCAGATCATCTCTTTATAAAAATATCGCTTCTCTGACACAAAGTTTGGAGCGGGACGTTTCACAAGAGTGACATCCACGGCGCCAATTTATAATTGTAACGAATAGTATTTGAATAAAAACATTTAATCGGGTAAAACCTGGGCGTTGCCCGGGTTATTTGGCTAGTATTCTAATGAAATATATTTTAAAGAGGTATTTTTATTTATTATCAACTAATTTATTCGAATTAAAATTGTTTACTAAATTAACTCACTTTTTATGTTGACACTTAATGCGATCTTTGAATAATTTTGGCCGCATGCCAATGGCGCAAGAGACAAGATGACTATAATATCGGCTGGGTTCAAGTCAACTGGCATGACTGTGATATTTTCTTAGGTCACGGTTGCGATTTGAGGAAAAGGAACATTGAATGCAAGTGATGCTAGTACCACTGCAAAGTTAGAAAATCACAAGCTGTGTCATCTAGTTATACATTTATAAGAAATTTTTGAAAATTCCCTATTAAATTTTGTTTTTAATAAAATTATAAAAAAATTCTTAAAATTGAAATTAACTCTATTTTTTCAAAATTAGTTTCGTTGATATTTAATAATATATTTTTGTATCATCATCTCACAGCCCTTGTAAACATGTTTTTATTTTATTTCGTACACGACGGAGAACCAGTGTTCAACAACTAGACAAAAATAAATTTGCTTTAATTTTTAAAAGTTTGACAATTGATTAAAGTCGATCCACTTTGATATTTATCTATTTTTAAATAATCATATTGACCAATGTAAAATGAGCGAAGCTGAAGAAGAGGTAACATTTAAATCACTTGGAGTAAGTCCAGCTTTATGCGAGGCATGTGAATTACAAAACTGGAAAACCCCAACAGAAATTCAAAGAAAAATAATACCACTCGCTCTTGAAGGTAAAGAAGTTATTGGTCTAGCTAAAACAGGTTCAGGAAAAACTGCAGCATTTGTAATTCCAATCTTGCAGCATCTTCAATCCAAGCCTCAGAGGTTATTTTGCTTAATTATAACACCAACAAGAGAACTTGCAAGCCAAATTTCTGAACAAATAAAGTCTTTAGGTTCATTTTTAAATGTAAAATGTGTAGTGGTTATGGGAGGAATGGATTTCAAAGGTCAAGCAAAGTTACTAAACGAAAGCCCACATTTCATTGTTGGTACACCTGGTCGTTTGGTGGAGCATTTAAAAAACACCAAGGGATTCTATCTGGACACAATTAAGTATGTTGTATTTGATGAGGCTGACAAATTGCTTGGCGGTGATTTTGAAGAACAGATTAATGAGCTGCTACTAGCAATTCCTAAAGAAAAAAGGAGAACCTACCTTTTCTCAGCCACCATGACGAATAATGTTCAGAAATTAGAGAGAGTAGCACAGGAGAATCCAGTAAGAGTAGAAGTTTCACAGAAGTATGATTCAGTTGAGACTTTAGAACAGGTAATGATGTGTGTACCAGAAGACAAAGAGGATAAGTTAAACTTCCTTGTTCAAGCACTGATTCATCACGAGGACATGCATACTATTGTGTTCTGTGCCACATGTAATTCAACAGTCCTAGTGGCCAAGTTCCTGAAGAATGTAGGCTACTCCACCTATCCTATCAATGGCAACATGCCTCAAGTAAAACGTCTCAATTCTCTCACCAAATTCAAGACAGACAAGAAGGGGATTCTGGTAGCTACAGACGTTGCAAGCAGAGGCTTGGATATCCCTCTTGTCAGTCTGGTTATCAACTTTGATGTCCCAGCCAACTCCAAGGACTATCTCCACCGCGTGGGTCGTACAGCTAGAGCAGGGAACTCAGGAAAGGCCATCACATTCGCTAACTGCAATGAGAAGACAGAATTCCTCAAGATTGAGAAACACACTAAGATCAAAATGAAGCCGTTTGAGATTGACTGGGAGGATGTGAAACTGCTGAAAGAGGAGGTACATGAAGCCTATGAACTGGCCCAGAAAGATATGCAGGACTTTGTGGATGGACGAGGCAGGAAGAGGAACGGTATGAGTGACTTCCAGACCAAGGCCAAGTTCAAGAAGAGGAAATTTTGATTTCATCTATGTAGTTGTATGTAAATAGGATTTGTTACTGGTTAATTAAATAATTTGTACTATTTTGATGCATTAGCGTGCCATCTGTTATGAAAATTTGAAATTATTATTGATGTGAAAAAATAGTACAAATGTGATATTGTACTGGGATAAGGTGCATAAATTAAGAAAAAGGCATCTCCTTATAGTGCAACTGAAAGTTGCTGATGGCTTGTGCCATCTATCGGAATAAATATCAACTATTCTCGTTGATTTCTAATTATTCCAGAATTGTCCAAATACCCATTCTTGATTAATCAAGAAAAGCTAACCACGGATGCGTTTCGGGCTGTTGGCCCTCATCAGCGTGGTGCAAGCTGTACCTCAATCAAGAATGGGTATTTGGCCAATTCTGGAATAATTAAAAATCAACGAGAATAGTTGATATTTATTCCAATAGATGGCGCAAGCCATCAGCAACTTTCAGTTGCACTATAAGGAGATGCCTTTTCTATATATATATATAAAAATGAATGTATGTATGTGTGTGTGTGTGTGTCCTTTATGCCTGACCAAACCACTCATTGGAACGCCATGAAACTTTGGGAAGTTATTTAGTATAGTACTGGGAAGGTTTCTGAAAAATAATTTCTTGAATATTCTTAGAGTTATTTGCAGATTTGTAGATTTAACTCGCAAGCAGCACCCCCATTGCGACGATGATAACAAGTTTTTTTTATCTATAAGTTTTATTATCACTAAGTTTATTATCTTAAAGATTATTTATCAAAAGTAAGATTTTCTACCTATTAATTGCGCACAAGTCAAAGTTAGTTATCGAGTATTTTTCAAGGGACCGGGAAAAAATGTTTACTAGATAAAACGATGATTTTGTAGTGTAGAAAATTAGGAGAGACAAAATTCAGGATGACACGGCAATTTATTTGAGACAAGAATAATGATACAATTCCAAGGCAAGATACTATACCTTTAACTTCCAATTACCGAGGGAACCAATTAATATTGATTTTATTCAACTTATCGAGTATTTTTCAAGGGACCGGGAAAAAATGTTCACTTTATCGAGAGATTCAAATTTACGAGTTTCAAATTATCAAAATATATCTTTTTTTTATAAGTTTATAGAGAATTGTTTTAACAAATGTTCATTAGACAAACCTTTACTCGGGTAAAACCCGGGCGAAGCCGGGTACATCCGCTAGTTCTTAATATTATAGACGTGCATGATTATTTTTAAAAATAAAACAATTTCTACTGCCCTTACTGCAATGGAAAAATTAATGAGAGGGCCTGGCTCATCAGTGGTGAACCCTTCCAATGGTTTCGCCAGTTTAATTTACCATACTGCTGTTATATTGCATTTTTCGGTTTTCCTTTTATACCGATACTGATGCTTTTTTTTTTTGCTTATCCCTAGTACACGTGGTACAGGCCATGATAATCATGGTGGGTAGTTAGCGACTGCTTTTTACTGTAAGCGCACCACATGTCTATACATGTGAAAAGCAGTTCGACTTTGCACTTACAAATGCCAGAGCCCCGTTTGGTTACTTGCACTCGCTGGTGGGGTTGGACTTTTGCAAGAATCGGGGGCCATTGGAGCATTTTTTTTTTTTTTTAACAGAAAAAAGTGTCCAATGCGGGAATCGAACCCGGGTCCTAGTGGTCGAAAACCAAACGGCTTAACCAGCCTTCCACCGACCCCCATAATACTGATGCTAAACTCTTGGAATGGGTATTTTAAATGAACTATGGACATAAGATTTGAGGACAGTAGAAGAAATATATACAGTTAAACCTGTCTATAGTGCCCCCTCTTGGGACTCACCAAAATAGGGTGCTATAGAGAGGGGGTGCTATAGAAAGGTCACTTTTAATGTAAATCGCATCGTACTGCGTATTTAAAATCGAACGCTATAGAGAGGGAGGCTCAATTTAGAGGGGGCGCTATAGACAGGTTTAACTCTACATTCATAAATATGTATATTACGATGCACTAGTGCACCATCTGTTATGAAAATTAGAAACTATTTTAGACACTTAAAATTCTTTTTGAAATTAAATAATTTCTACTGCCCTTACTGCAATGGAAAAATTAATGATGAGCCAGGCCCTCCCATTAATTTTTCCATTGCAGTAAGGGCAGTAGAAATTGTTTACTTTCAAAAATAATCTTATGCTTCTAAAATAGTTTCTAATTTTCATTTATAAATATATAATAGGCTTCTAGCAATTGTTCTTCCGCAAACTTCAAATTGAGTCTTTTATTAGAACATTTATATTATGATGCATTAGCGCACCAATTTGTACTATGAAGCTATCACTTCTCTCGGTGAAACTCCCATCTCTCTCTATCTCTTGAGGTGACCTGGATTCCTGGAGCCACCACGTACACCAACTATCCGGGTTGAGATTTCAATTCCAAAATCACTTTATTAGGTACCGCTCAAAAAGAACAACCTAGTTTATGATAATTGACACAATGAATAATATTTAATTAAAAAGGTATATATTGGATCAAAATATCATTTATTTTACCAATATTTCAGTTGGTTGAACGCCAACCTTTATCAAGGTATTATAACATATTTAATGTGTCAACAACAAACTCGGCGCCACATAACGTCAACAGAATTAAGTTTTAAAAATATTGTCAAAATAAATGATATTTTGATCCAATATATGCCTTTTTAATTAAATTTCATTTATGGATTGCTCTATTTTCATAAATGTTAACTCGGGATTCAATCCCAGTTCATGGCTGTCGGGAATCGAAGGTGTTACCCACTCGTCCACCGACTTTTTGGGTTGAGACTTCACATCTAATGGTAGACACCCAGTTTATCAGATGTCACCAGGCTGATTTGTACTTGGGAGTGTTCAGCAGGTCTTCAGGGGAAACTCCTATTAAATGAGACTTGATTTTAATGACTTGATCTCCACGGAATGCTCTGGAACAGTGGGCTGGTGAACCCCAGCAGAGTTGAACCTCCACGGAACGCTCTGGAGCAGGAGGCTGGCGAACCCCAGCAGAGTTGAATTTCCACGGAACGCTCTGGAGCAGGGGGCTGGCAAACCACAGCAGAGTTGAACCTCCACGGAACTCTCTGGAGCAGGGGGCTAGTGAACCCCAGCAGAGTTGAACCTCCACGGACTGCTCTGGAGCAGGGGGCTGGCAAACCCCAGCAGAGTTGAACCTCCACGGAATGCTCTGGAACAGGGGGCTAGCGAACCCCAGCAGGGAAGAAGCTCCGGAGTCTGCTCTGAGAACGGTAGCTAGCAAAACCCAGCAAAGAGGAAGTTACAGAAACTGGCCTGGGACCTGAATCTGAAGGAATACCTGAAGAGGAAACTCTGCAGACTAGCCTGAGACTGAAGGATGGTAGAGCACCAACTGAAGAAAACCCTGTGGAAGTTCAAAGCCAACAACAAACCTTTAATGATGGATCCCAAGATGAGCTGAAGGTGAACAAATATTATCTTTATATCTCCTTTCTTTCCTTCACAATCCAAACTCTTTCAAAATTAAATAAAATTTGAGCCTAAAAATGTATGATTTGATGAAGAAAATAAATGAGAAAAAATAACTTGTTTCATAATTATTTTAAATGTAAATTTTCTAGCTTATTATTTGTAAAATATTCATTTTGTCTTCGAAAAATAGACAAAAAGATATCTATATTAAACAATACAATGCTATATTAGTTTCTTATTGGTAATAAATATAATATAAAATTGATTGAATGCCGCTAGTTTGCGGCGACGGTCAATAGATTGCTTCTAGTTTTGAAGTTTATTTTTACGGAAGAGGCGAGGCGCCCCACCTTCTTTAAATATTCATTGTTTCTATTCATGATAAAATTGTAAAAAAAAAAAATTAAAATTACAAATATTTTCTCACAATGAGTTTCTTTTTATTACAAAACACTAGCTTTCAAACGATAATCACTCTTCAACGGGCTTAATAAAATATCGACTTCATCCTACCAGAAATATTTACAAAATGAAACGTGCGCAGCGTGGATTTTTATAACTGAAAATTTTTAATTGGTTTGTAATTGTTTCATTGTTTCAATGCATAATTAAAGGTGTAAGTACCTCTTTTTGGTACATATCTATATATTGAGTACATATATTGGATCTTAATTGAAATTTATTTTACGAATATTTTTCAAGGGCAATTCGCCTCTCTTCATCGAGGTTTTCTATAATTTCAACTAAATCACGTGGGTAAGCCACTCTCGCTATACAAGACCAAAGTAAGATCTGGGGAAAATGTTGGTGTACATCAAATACTTTACAATTTATATAAGTGTAATAATATAATTATGATTATATGAATAAAATAATTGTGATTATACATAAATAAATTAGGAAAATATCACATTTGTTAATGTGAGACTTCTGTTGAAGAGCTGATAAGTCCCAAAGGTTGAAAATAAAATGTTATACTGGAAACTTAGCCTTGGAAGCATTATTCATTTTATTATATACTAGACGAATGACCCGGCTTCGCCCGAGAATTCCCCCGAGTGCAATGTCCTTCATTATGAAAGTACATCAATAATAAATAGTAGAAGTGCCATAGAATAATAGCAATAGTGTTTAGTTATTTGATTTAATTATTTTTTATAATCCATTTAGTTGTTTCATAATCAATATAGTTTAAATATAAATGGCTGCTTTCCACCCAACCCCCGAGGTACCCGCTCCAGCGCATTAACCCTTGAAATTGTCTGAGTTGAGTGAGTGACTGCGATGGATCTTGACTGCGATGTCCATCTTCTCGGTAAGAATAAAAAATATAGGTTTATAAAAAAATTAATCCAAAATACTGGCGTGTAAATATTTTTATGCAAAAATAAAGGAGCACATGGAAATTAGGCGAACATATGTGTTTGCTAATGACTGCGACTGCATTTTAAACAATTTTTTTTTTAAAGAGATAAAAAAATAAAGGTTAGAACAAAAATTAAAAAAAGATATGAAAGCCATTATTTACATACGTAAAGGCTAATTTTGTAAAGTTTTTTTAAAATTGCATTGTGTGCACTTTACATAACTTAGTAATATAAATTTATCTTTCAATACTCAATACTTTTGTAAAAAAAGGTAACACTCTTATAAAAAGATATTTCAAAAGAAAAGTACATAAGCAACTTGGAAAAAAAAAGCAGAACGCTCATTGGTCGCTTAATTGGCCTGGTGTTTTACTTCGCCTCATATTTACCCCGTTCTTCAAATGAAAAAAATAAATAGCCAAAAATATAGTCAAAAATTTTCCTGCAAAATTTGGTACCAATTGGTTCAGTAGTTTTTGAGTTTATCGCAAAACAGACATTGACTTTTATATATAAGAAGAAATAATAATTAATTATTAATCTAAAATAAACACTAATTCAAGATACAGTCGAACCTCTTTAATTCAACACCCCAAGGGATCAGAGCTTTCGGTTGAATTAAAGGAAGTGTTGAATTAAAGTTATATGATTAGGTAATCATCTAACTCGCTAAAATAATATTGTTTAAAATTGCCTTGTAATATAAATTAATGATATTAATTGAAACCATTGTGTGTTTTTATTTTCATGATTAACTTTTAGTATCAGTGACAAAATGGCATTAATACATATTTTAGAAACATAAATAATTGTAACAAATACATTTACTGGTAATGTGTTTCTTTTCAGTGATATAATCAAATATGAACTCTACAGACATTAAAATATTAAATATAATATATTAAATAATATTTTATTCTAATTGAAAAATATAGCAGTTGAAAGGAAATAAATATGGTAAATAAAAAAAAAAAAAAAAAATATTATTTAAAAATTATCATGAAGATCTTTTAAAAAATTCCTTTATAGATGTCTGATGAGGCACAATTTGGATTGTAGATTATAAACACAAGGTAATAAGACCATTGGGATTTGGTCTTATTACCTTGTGTTTATAGATGTCTGTTTTTGCACTGAAATCCTATTCAGGATGTATTCCAGACGGTCATTTTGAAAAAACATGCATGTCTTTCTTCTTCTAAAATGTTTTTTTAATAAATAAATTTTAATGTATTAAAGTCATCCACTGCTGCTGCAGGTATTATTGATTTTGTGTTTAAATCTTTTATAATAACACAGAAATGGAATATTGAAATAAAATGTTATCATAATCATTGTGGCTACATTTTATAAAGATTTATTTATTTAAAAAGAAATTATTTATAAATTTTAAAATAGCTAAAATATTTCAATGTTAAAAATAAAAAAATAAAAATTATTATTAGTTAGCGCATGATGCCGAAATTCCCGCGTAAAAAAACAACAATAACATCCGCGAAATTGCGCAACGGCACTGCAAAGTGAAACTTAAACTAACAAGAAACCAAAAGTGCGCAGGCGCGATCCGATCGGCGCCCGCCGATGCAGATCGGCGCCCGCCGTAATACCGTTTAGCGGTAAAGTTGCATGTAAAATAACATTCAACTGTCGAAATTCGAATTTTAAAATGGTCGAACTATCGGAACTGTCGTGTTATCGATACTGTCGAATTACGGTTTGTTATTTGATAGGCCGGAGGTCGGGACATCGGAACATGGTCGAATTATCGCCGAGTGTCGAATTGGGGTGTGTCGAATTAACGAGGTTATACTGTAATTATATTCCTATAGTCTTAAAGGAAAATTGATTAATACTGACTAAATCTAAAAAAGAAAGACTCTTAAAAGGAGGCTGGCTATAAAAGTTTCAAAGTAGTGAGAGGATGAAACCTGCTATAAGGCAATCCTCCTGCAGATGCAGGAGGCCCGCGAGGAAAGCTAAGCTAGCAACCCACCTTCTCAGTTGAAATCTAGGCATCGACTCCCTTTGTTTTCTCCCATAGCTTACCCCCCTCGAAAAATATCTTGCACGCACATCTGTTGTTTTCCCCTCAGCTATTTCTAACCCCCCTACAGATGTGGCCCTTGCCCCAGCATAACAATCAAAGATATCCCTAGGGGTTCTAAATTTGGATTTTGAGGAAAGCTCTGAAGTGTGGGAAAACACCGTTTTAAGCCTAATTTCGTTTTTGTTCAGTTGTACTTATCCTAAAATTTCAAGATTCTATATATATAAAAAAAAAAAGGGTCTATTAACACGTGAAATTTACAGTTTGGAAAATTTGGAAATAACAAAGTTTTTTTTAAAGCCTAAATTATCATAAAATGTTTATTAGCACATGGAAGATTTACAACTAATTTATTCTCAGGGGTGGGCCTACTTCTTACAAATTTTTACTAATTTTCGGGAGTTGCTGCTCCACGTTGTAGCGCCAATGTAAAATTTGTCCTTCCAGGTAACTCAATGAATGAAAATGCTCAATTTTTGGATAAAGACTTTGAGGCTAACTCAACTGTCACATTTACAGTCTTCCCCAACTCCGCCTTTGCCGGTCCCAAGCCCGGATGAAAAAGGAGGAGGGGGAGCAGTAACAAGCTCACTAAACAACCTGGGTTCAGCTGGCCCGGCTGATAGTACCCTGTAAGGGCTCCTAATCCAGGGATACAGGATGAGCAGTGTTTGTACTCCATGTTAGGAGTCACTGCACATGGCGTCTGTTCCTCATGTCAGAGGCGGCCATTTCTTTTGGAGCTAAGTTGGCCTGCCACTGAGTAGTGCTCCCAGTCTTAATGACAAAGGCAGACACATTCTACTTCACCCAGTCATGATGGTTGTCAAACAGACACCATTAAGGGTCACAACTTGATACCATAATATGATTGAGTGGCGATAAGAAAGAAGAAGAAGAAGAAGACAGTCTTCCCCACACTTTAAGACTTCTATTGTAAAATTTCCCTTCATAAACATAGAAATATAAAGATATACATGTATAAATATATATTTATTTATATTAATAGTTTACATCCTAATTCAGTTGAATAAATTTTTTAGTATAAAGAAATGGGCTTGATGTTTATTTATATATATTAATAATAATAATAATAAAAGGACAACAAATAAAAAAAGGAAGACTACAATTCATAATATGCAAACAACAAAATATTTATTTTGCATCCAGTAATGTTTTTCTTACACACGCTTATAATATTCATATATCTGTAGGGTTAAATAATTCCAATTGCCACACCTAGATGGCGCTGTGTTAAACTTTGTGTGTTATAAAAGTTACATTTTGTAAATGTAAATATTTAATTATTCTTTATTAAATTATTTTATATTTTATTGTAAACAATATGTTATATTTCTTTATTGTTAGAATACCATTTAACTAAGAATTGTATGCCTAAATAAGTCGAGAGACTTTTTGAAATAAAAACAACTTTTAATGGCTGACCATGTCTGTGGTGATTAATGATCCTACATATCTAAAGAAAAAAAAAAAAGGAATAATGTTGGCCTAGATACATTATCTTAAAAATCAAATCTATTAAAAAAAACCATAAATCCCTATTAAAGATTTAAGAAACAATTTTACTCACATTAACCCCTTGCAGGGAGGTATGATGCCAAGGTCTCCCAAGTTCTGCTCTGACTGGCGACCACTTTGAAACTGCCCCGCCTATCCTCTCCCAGGTGACCAAATCACACACACACACACACACACACACATAACAAAAATAAATAAATTTTAATCAGAATACCCTCTGTGATAGGCGAAAAAAATGAAAAATAATATACCTAGGTAAATAAATATATATGTATAATAGATAAATATATATATATATTATTTGTATATACTCCAGGCTACATAATCAGATTAGAAACCGGTCGTATCTCATTGAGTCTAACAGCTTTAAAATCAACCCAGAAGTATTGGCTGCGGGTGTTGAATATGAGCAGTAACAGATTGCGGCGTATATGTTTTAATAGAACACGGGAACTGTCTAATGCTTCGGGCACACCCACCGGTTTCATTAAAAAGCTCACCAATCTGCTTAACAATAATGGATCCCCTGCACTTGTTTCCTGTGATGATCCTGAAACGCTGAGGAGTGCGATTACAGGGCTCTTAAAAACAGCGGCAGACCGATCTATACAAAATGACCTTACAAGAATGGATAAATCTAAACTATACTCTCACTACAAAGACATTCACATATCTTTCATGATGGAGGGATACTTTTTAGGGGATTTTCCTTTCCCGGTTGTAAGACTACTCGCACAAGTTAGAATACTTTCAAGTTTTTTTAGAGAAAACCACACCAAGATGCTCTGCGGTGAGGACCCGATTTGTACCTTCTGTAATTCAAAACTAAAAAATGAAATCACTCACTATATTTTTGATTGCTCTGCTCTGAAAGAAGAACCCTTATGCTCAAAACTGGGCAACTCTGTGCTTCACTTCCATCAGTAATTGACAATATGACCCAGAATAAGTATATTGCTACGGCGTTTTATGGTTTCCACAAGTCCATTTCTGAGAAGAAGGCCAAGTGACACTCACTCCTCACTTTCTTACTGCTACTCTTTTTGTGTTGTTTTCTTGCTTCCCTCTTTCTCTTTATTTTTTTCTTTTGTCTATATCGTTGTTTCCTTTGTCTCACTGCTTTGTTCTTATGCATACCTCTGGTGAATCCTGTATAGGGTCAGTGACCCTAAATAAAGGCTTTTTGTTGTATATTATTTGTATATATATTTACTGAAATAGAAGCTAAAAATTAAATTTCCATTACAAATTAATTTTTCTTTCACATCCTATCAATTCACCCCTTCTAAGATTCAACAAAAATCATTTTTATAAATATTCTAAAATTTAATATAATATATATATACAGTATGTAAAAATCAGTTCAATTTTGCACTTACAAATATGTCAGAGCCCCATTAGTTTAATTGTACTCTCTATTGGGGTTGAATTTTTGAAAGAATCGGGAGCCATTGGAGCATTTTTTTATTACATTCTACTTCACCCAGTCATGATGATGGTAACTCCGCCCTTGCCGGTCCCAAGCCCGGATGAAAAAGGAGGAGGGGGAGCAATAACAAGCTCACTAAAAAACCTAGGCTCAGCTGGCCCGGCTGATAGTACCCTGTAAGGGCTCCTAATTCAGGGATACAGGATGAGCAGCGTTTGTACTCCATGTTAGGAGCGGCTGCACATGGCGTCTGTTCCTCATGTCAGAGGCGACCATTTATTTTGGAGCTAAGTCGGCCTGCCACTGAGTAGTGCTCCCAGTCTTAATGACAAAGGCAGACGCATTCTACTTCACCCAGTATGGAGATAAGAAAGAAGAAGATGATGATGGTGGAGCTTTCCCATGTGCACTAGGTGCAAATCCGAAGAGGCCACTCCCCAACATTTACTAAATTGCATTGGAAAGGACAAAAGATCCCTGTACAGAGAACCAAGAAGGGTTCTTGAGCTTCTTTACGAGCACGACCTCCAAGATCTTTCTAATTTAGACTTAAAAGGATAAGTAAAAAAAAAAAAAATGATGATGGTGGAAAATCACATCATTGACTGTATTGACTCATCCATTGATGAAAGATTATCATCATAACCTTTATGTCAGAATATTCCATTTATACAGTAGAACTACCTCCCTGTAAAGGACACCTAATTGCAAAGCCAAAGTGTCCTTTAGGGAGAGGTGTCCTCTTGCCAGAGAGTTGCTAAATAGTAAAAAAATGGTAACTGTCCTTTATAGAGAGGTGTCCTCTAGTGCAAGTGTCCTCTCATGGAGGTTCTACTGCATTTACACTTTGAAGATTGAATAATTCCTTGACCATGGGCTTTTAAACATGTAGGTTGTTTTTATCCACTTGATTACACAAATTCCATGATATCATGGAATGAGGTCTAGGGGTACAGCTCTTGTTGATCACATGATCCAAACACACTTTAAATCGGGGGTCGGTGGAAGGCTGGTTAAACCGTTTGGTTTTCGACCACTACGACCCGGGTTCGATTCCCGCATTGGACACTTTTTTCTGTTTAAAAAAAAATGCTCCAATGGCCCCTGATTCTTGCAAAAGTCCAACCCCACCAACGAGTGCAAGTAACCAAACGGGGCTCTGGCACAAAGTCGAACTGCTTTGACATGTGTAGACATGTGGTGCACTTACAGTAAAAGCAGTCGCTATAACTACCTACCATGATTATCATGGCCTGTACCACGTGTACTAGGGATAAGCAAAAAAAAAAAAAAAACACTTTAAATGAAAGTGATTTTGCCTGTAATTTGAGGCTGTTCCTAACATGGAAGCCTTTGCTTCCAACTCTAACATGAGTACAGACCTCCGTATCCCTGGAGAGGGACCCTTGCTGAGGTCTATCAACTGGGTCAGTTGAACTCAGGAATTTTAAAGAGGTCTTTCTCCTCTTTATAACACAACTAGATGGGTGACCCGGGCTTCGCCCCGGGATTGACCCGTGTGCATATCTACCCGAGTGATATATATTTAGATAAGATTTTTTTTTATAATTGTTTGTTATTAGCATTATCTATTTGTTTGCATCAGCATAATTTAATCTAATCTTTGATAGAGGGCGCTGTTCGTGAGCTAAGTAGAATAATTTGAATATATAGTTTTAATAATTGATTTATATATTTTTTAAAATAGCCTATCGTCTTCCCCGTATTTTTTTATCTATGAATGGAAATTTTGGTTTGAATTAGTGAACTACTGCGAATTTGTATACCGGACATACAAACAAACATACAAACAAACAAACATACAAACATTCATTTTTATATATATAGATACGGTACAGTTAAACCTGTCTATAGCGCCCCCTCTTGTGACTCACCAAAATAGGGTGCTAAAGACAGGTCACTTTTAATGTAAAATGTTTACATTTTAATGTTTAAAATGGGGCGCTATAGAGAGGAAGGCGTTATTTAGAGGGGGCGCTATAGAGAGGAAGGCATTATTTAAAGGGGGGCGCTATAGACAGGTTTAACTGTAGTACATTATATAGGTAAGAATATTATCGCAACATATGAGCTTTATGTAAATTATTTTATTCGTGATTGAACGTTGTACTGTACATATTACATGCACAACATGATGTGACGCCAGCCATCTCTGTCTTGAGCTCCATGTACCATCTTGGCAACTGTTAAGCTAGTAAGTTGATTTAATTGGTCCATGAAGCGTGTCGGCGGGCGTCCAGGTATGTGTTGTTGACATTCATACATTGGGTTGGAAAAATAATTCTATGGTGGGGTCCACAGACCTGCTGGGACTTAGGTGGTCTACTCACCCTTGGGAGGAGCCTTCACATCTTGGGTGGCCGGCACTACCAGGATCCTAAGATCCAGACATACTTCGCCTCCTATCCCCTAGGAACACTCCCCGCCATGTTAAGGCCCCCAGCTCTGTAGTTATCTTTATAACTATCCAATATCATGGCAATTTTTATCTTCTCTGAAAAAAATAATACATTTCAATTTTTTTATCCACTGTTCATGAAAAAGGAGGAGGGGGAGCAGTAACAAGCTCACTAAAAAACCTGGGCTCAGCTGGCCCGGCTGATAGTACCCTGTAAGGGCTCCTAATTTAGGGATACAGGATGAGCAGCGTTTGTACTCCATGTTAGGAGTGGCTGCACATGGTGTCTGTTCCTCATGTCAGAGGCGGTCATTTCTTTTGGAGCTAAGTCGGCCTGCCACTGAGTAGTGCTCCCAGTCTTAATGACAAAGGCAGACGCATTTCACTTCACCCAATCATGACGGTTGTCGAATCTCCCCACCGGCCAATGTGCAGAATATCTCAAACTTTACAAGCTTGATACCTTAATATGATTGAGTGGAGATAAGAAAGAAGAAGATCCACTCTGTTCAGATATTGTTGAATTAATCTTTGACACTTTAAAAATATTTAAATGGTTATGGATCAACATTTAAAAAAAAATCTTGGATTTCTTGATTTACCTCTTACCATTAAGGAAAGTTTTTACTGTCATCCATATTGGAAGATGAATATAACAGTACTTTTGAAAGTATACGCTCTGCATTCTTTTTGTTACGACCGCGTAGATCCAATGCAATACGTATGCAACTTTCCAGGAGTTGGGTTCACTTGTTGTCCAAGAAGGAAGCCTATATCAAGACTTGGCAACAACCACAAAGCTACTGAAACTAAATACTTTTAATTATATACTGAACTATCCACACCAATTAAATAAGAAAATAAAAAAATGAATCTATCTAAACAAATACAAATCATCAAAAATTCTTCTAAATTTACATCCGCCAACAAATATAATTCAAAGAAATAATTTGCACATATAAAAAAAAATCAAACATTTAAAAAATAAGATACATAAACAAATCAAAATACAAATACAATAATAAATAAAATATTTACATTGGCTTCCAACACTTTTAATGTTTGAATAATAAGTAAGAGAAATACTTACATACTGATCAAATAAAGATACTCATAGTCTCTTTCTCTGATAACAAAAGAAACAAAAACAAGATCAACTTTTCAGGTCACATAGAGGATATTAGATAATAAAAAGGCATATTATGGATTTAAAAAATATTTATTTGCCAATATTTCGGTTGGCTGAATGCCAAACCTTTATCAAGGCATTACTTTTTTTTAACACTATGCGACGCTGAGTTTGTGTATACAAAAAATGTAATGCCTTGATAAAGGTTTGGCATTCAGGTAACCGAAATATTGGCAAATAAATATTTTTTTTTAATCCAATATATGCCTTTTTATTATCTAATGAATTACATATGGATTTATCTATCTTCAAAACGATAGAGGATATTGTATCTCGATGCAAAAAAATAAAGGACATTTTTTTCTCACACACACAATTTGCAAAAATCTTGGGAGTTTGACTATAAGAAAAGAAGTACAATTTATAAATCAGTCATACGATCTGTTGTGTATTAACATATTTACTTATATATTGTATCTGTACTATTTTGCATAGTTATTGGTTATGCTTTTATCCTATACTAGACGAATGACCCGGGCAACGCCCGGGTTTACACGATTAAATGTATTTTACATATGGAAGATGGACGTAGTTCCCGGAGGTCACCCGCGAGGCTTTTTTGGCACTTGGCACAGCTGTGTCACCAACGCCAGGACCGCGCGCAGTGGGAACTCGAAATGGCCAACCGGTCGGCAGCCGGACGATTCCATTTTCTCTGAGGGGGGGGGTGCCCGGGGGCAGGGAAGTCACGTGCTCGCCGGCAGCCAATGGGCGCTCCCCGCCGTCAAACTGCCAAGCGTTCTAGAGGGCGCTGCTCGTGAGCTAAGTAGAATAATTTGAATATATAGTTTTAATAATTGATTTATATATTTTTTAAAATAGCCTATCGTCATCCCCGTTATTTTTTACCTATGTATGGAAATTTTGGTTTGAATTAGTGAACTACTGCGAATTTGTATACAGGTCATACCAACAGACAGACAGACAAACAAACATACAAACATTCATTTTTATATATCTCTATCAGTGTTGGGCATTAAAAAATTATTTTTCAATTAAATTGAAGTGCAATTAACAATTAATTAATTGTTAATTAGAAAAGTGCAATTAACAATTAATTAATTGTTAATTGTATGAATACAATTAATAATTAATTAATTGTTAATTGTAAAAATACAATTAACAATTGATTAATTGTTAATTGTGAAAATTACAATTAACAATTAATCAATTGTTAATCTCTAATAAATCATTTTAATTAATATTTGCCCAACACTGCGTGAGATAAAAAGTGTTTTTATTAAATACAACAC
This sequence comes from Cordylochernes scorpioides, assembly GCA_030710605.1. NCBI lineage: Eukaryota > Metazoa > Arthropoda > Arachnida > Pseudoscorpiones > Chernetidae > Cordylochernes > Cordylochernes scorpioides. The sequence goes on along the minus strand of CP092863.1, from coordinate 96,219,174 downwards.
ACCTTTACCATCGTCAGCTGCAGTTGAACGCCTTTTTTCTTTTGCGACAATCACAAATCTGCCAAAGAGTCACAAATTGTTGGACAGCATGTTCGAGAAAAGAGTGGTACTGAAATGCAGTGTTGGGCATTAAAAAATTATTTTTCAATTAAATTGAAGTGCAATTAACAATTAATTAATTGTTAATTAGAAAAGTGCAATTAACAATTAATTAATTGTTAATTGTATGAATACAATTAACAATTAATTAATTGTTAATTGTAAAAATACAATTAACAATTGATTAATTGTTAATTGTGAAAATTACAATTAACAATTAATCAATTGTTAATCTTTAATAAATCATTTTAATTAATATTTGCCCAACACTGATCTCTATATATATAAAAATGAATGTTTGTATGTCTGTATGTCCGGTATACAAATTCGCAGTAGTTCACTAATTCAAACCAAAATTTCCATACATAGGTAAAAAAATACGGGGAAGACGATAGGCTATTTTAAAAAATATATAAATCAATTATTAAAACTATATACTATAACTATAACTATGATGACGATATTGCTGTATCATGTTTGATTATATATATATATGTCGTATTGTAAATTTTTCCAAAGTTTCAATATCTGGAAATGACAATTAAGCAGTCGTTAGGCCTTTTTCCTTCTTCTTTATTATATGCAATCAGCGCGAGGCCACACACACACTGGACAACCACTGGCCGTCCAATTTATATTATTTAAAAAAAAAAAAACTTTAGTAAATTTACATATCGTTCAGCTTTTCTTTTTTTTTTTTAACATGGAATTTACATGTTTAAAAAATGTATTTGGCAATTTGTGAAACAATTCAGACAAAAATAAAAGATTAAACAAAAACTAGTACATTAAAAACAATTGTGTGTTCAATATGGAATTGAATCATGGTTTACTATATACAAAATATATCATATATATATATATATATATATCTATATCAGTGTTGGGCAAATATTAATTAAAATGATTTATTAAAGATTAACAATTGATTAATTGTTAATTGTAATTTTCACAATTAACAATTAATCAATTGTTAATTGTATTTTTACAATTAACAATTAATTAATTGTTAATTGTATTCATACAATTAACAATTAATTAATTGTTAATTGCACTTTTCTAATTAACAATTAATTAATTGTTAATTGCACTTCAATTTAATTGAAAAATAATTTTTTAATGCCCAACACTGCATTTCAGTACCACTCTTTTCTCGAACATGCTGTCCAACAATTTGTGACTCTTTGGCAGATTTGTGATTGTCGCAAAAGAAAAAAGGCGTTCAACTGCAGCTGACGATGGTAAAGGTGTGTTGTATTTAATAAAAACACTTTTATCTCACGCAGTGTTGGGCAAATATTAATTAAAATGATTTATTAGAGATTAACAATTGATTAATTGTATTCATACAATTAACAATTAATTAATTGTTAATTGCACTTTTCTAATTAACAATTAATTAATTGTTAATTGCACTTCAATTTAATTGAAAAATAATTTTTTAATGCCCAACACTGATCTATATATATAAAAATGAATGTTTGTATGTCTGTATGTCCGGTATACAAATTCGCAGTAGTTCACTAATTCAAACCAAAATTTCCATACATAGGTTAAAAAATACGGGGAAGACGATAGGCTATTTTAAAATATATAAATCAATTATTAAAACTATATATTCAAATTATTCTACTTAGCTCGCGAGCAGCGCCTCTAGCGGTGAAGATGGGAGGTAATATCAGCTGACCTAATGTACATGTAAAGTTTGGAGCGGGACGTTTCACAAGAGTGACATCCACGGCGCCAATTTATAATTGTAACGAATAGTGTTTGAAAAAAAAAACATTTAATCGGGTAAACCCGGGCGTTGCCCGGGTCATTCATCTAGTATAGATATAAAAGTCAATGTCTGTTGTCTGTTTCCCGATAAACTCAAAACTACTGAACTAATTGGTACCAAATTTTGCATGTCGCTTTTTATAAACTGTTGGGTGGAAGGAAGGACAGAAGGCACACACACCTTTCTTAAAATATTTTCTACTTTTTAATGAACAAAAAACATATGCAAATTTTCTATTATTAATTAATTTTTTTACACAAAAATTTACATATATATATATATTTACAAAAATTCATTTTATAATTAAATATTTAAAAAATACAAATTATTTAAATAATCAAATTTACAAACAACATAGTATATTACAGTCGAACCTCTTTAATTCAACACCCCAAGGGATCAGAGCTTTCGGTTGAATTAAAGGAAGTGTTGAATTAAGGTGAGATGATTAGGTAATCATCTAACTCGCTAAAATAATATTTTTTTAAAAATAGCCTTGTAATATAAATTAATGATATTAATTGAAACCATTGTGTGTTTTTATTTTATTTTCATGATTAACTTTTAGTATCAGGGACAAAATGGCATTAATACATATTTTAGAAACATAAATAATTGTAACAAATAAATTTACTGGCAATGTGTTTTTTTTCAGTAATATAATCAAATATTAACTCTACAGACATTAAAATATTAAATATATTAAATAATATTTTATTCTAATTGAAAAATATAGCAGTTGAAAGGAAATAAATATGGTAAATATAAAAAGAAAATTTTAAAATATTATTTAAAAATTATCATGAAGAGATCTTTTAAAAAATTCCTTTATAGATGTCTGTTTTTGCACTGAAATCCTATTCAGGATGTATTCCAGACGGTCATTTTGAAAAAAACATGCATGTCTTTCTTCTTCTGAAATGTCTTTTAATAAATAAATTTTAATGTATTAACCCTTAAGCGGTCGCAATGGGTAAAAATTACCCAGAAGGAACTTTTCGAAAATATTTCTATATTAAAAAATATATATATTTAAAATATATTCTCAGTACCTTTCTAAATCTATCTAAAGATTATTATAATAAACCTATAATTTTAATTTTATGACATATATTCATTTTATTAGCATGTTTGGGTCAATTTTACCCAGTGCGACCTTTTGAGTTCTCATCATTGGGTAATTTTTACCCAGCGCGACCTTTTAACGCTTTTGGTTTTGGTTTGCGTAATTAAGTTTCGAGTTACTTTCTGGCTTCTTGTTGTTTGATTTTGCTGCCCCAAGTGCAATAATACAATCTATTCTTCCAACAATAAGGTAGGATTTATATTTTATTTCCTCTTTTTACATTATTTTACATAAAATGCTTTCAAATGCTGATTTTCTCCGTGATGATAATAATATTCCAAATCCCGATGATGAGGAATCAGAAACTGATGATCATATAGAAGAGAGGAATTGGAGTACAGACACTAAACAGTATACATTATCAGAAGAAGAAAACAATGAGGATCCAAGCTTCAATTACTACACTGTGTGACATTGAAAATGGAACACCAAGAAATAGTGGCCAGAAAGTGATGAAACTCGGCAGACAGAGAGACAGGGACGAACAATAAGTGATCTTTATTTCAAAATGATAGTCATAATACAGAGCGAGAACGGCGTCGGCTTAGTAGCAAGTAGGACCACCGCGGACGGCGATGCACGCAGCAACACGTCTAGGTAGAGAGTCAATCAGAGTACGGATGGCGTCCTGAGGAATGGCTCTCCATTCCCTCTCAACCATTTGCCACAGTTCGTCTTCTGAACGCGGCTGTGGCAAGGCATGCAAACGGCGTCCAATGATGTCCCAGACGTGCTCGATTGGTGTGAGATCAGGAGAGTACGGTGGCCAGGGAAGCATCTGTACATCTTGCAGAGCTTGTTGGCTAATGCGAGCAGTGTGCGGTCGGGCGTTATCCTGCTGATAAAGGGCATTGGGTACCCCCTGAAGGTAGGGGAGTGTCACCGGTCGCAGCACATCATCAACGTATCGTTGGGCCGTCATAGTGCCCTGAATACGAAGTAAAGGTGACCTGGAATCATACGCGATTGCGCCCCAAACCATGATTCCACATTGTCGCACGGTGGGGCGTTCCACAATTGCTGCCGGATTGGACCTTTCTCCACGTCGACGCCACACGCGTACACGGCGACTATCACTGAACAAGCAGAAACGCGACTCATCTGAGAACACGACCCTGTGCCATTCCGTCATCCACGTCGATCTAGCCCGGCACTATTCCAAACATTGGCGCCTATTCGGTGGGGGTCAATGGCAGTCTTCTTAGCGGACGGCATGAGTGCAAGCCATTAGCAACCAATCAACGGGAAATGGTTCTGGTCGAGATGGAATGATCTAGGGTGTCTTGCACATGTTGCAGGATGGCGGTACAAGTGGCTTGTGGGGCCGCCACTGCTTGTCGAAGGATACGCCGATCCACACGTGCTGACGTCACTCTGGTTGCACCGACATTCCTATAAATTGTCACATTTCCTTGTTCCAACCATCTTCTCCACAGTCGGTGCACCGTGGACGCACCAAGGTGTATATCAGCTGCGATTTGACGTATGGACCAACCTGCCCTTTTCAGTACGATCACCATGCCCCTCGTAAAAGCGTCTGTCTGCTTTACCATGGACAACTGGAATTCCTGTTGGGTTAGCTTAAGAAATTCACTTGAACTGTTACAGGGCACGTCCCTAGGTAGCGGATAGGGGAACTACCTTCAGATATGAAGGCCAGCTGTGAAACAAGCAGAATAACTTTGACGAATAAGCAGTCACAGACCAACAGTTAGAAGAGGAGAAATACCTCTTTAAAAATCCTGAGTTCAACTGACCCGTTTGATAGACCTCAGCAAGAGTTCCTCTCCAGGGACACGGAGGAGCTGTGTCTGTACTCATGTTAGAGTTGGCAGCAAAGGCTTCCATGTTAGGAACAGCCTCAAAATATAGGCAAAGTCAGACTTTCACCAAAGTATGCCTGGATCACAGTGCCATGATCAACAAAAGCTGCGCCCTATTCCATGAGATCACATGTAGCTGTAAGAGCATGAACTCATGGAATTTGTGTAATCTTTACTCAAGGGGATAAGAAACAACAACTTGAATGTCAGCTAGATAGGATGTAGAGGTTCAGGAGAGCTCTCTATATTATGTTCATGACCTGTGATGTTTATGGCCCTTTCTCTTGTCCATATACCAATAGATATCCCTCAGCCATAGATGATCTGAGAATACAAATGATGAAAATCTCTTGAACTTCCAGGTTAGGTCTCTGAGAATTTCTATTTGTGTTTTCTTGCAGCATATTTTTCATATACAGTCAACTCTCGATAATTTGAAACTCAAGAGGGACCAGAGATAATTTTCAATTTATCAAGAGTTCAAAATAACAGGAGTTTAAACAACCAAGAGGGAAGGAAAAAATCCAGTAAACAACAGTTTGAAGTTTTGTCAGTTTCGGGATATACATACTATGTTGATACAAGATTAAATTAGTGACTTACTGCAAGTGTTTTTAAATTAATAAATTTACTGGAAGTTTTCTGGTCTTCCCTTTTCTCAAACAAGAGTTTGATCTCAAAATTCATGATTTATTATTTTAAACATTTGTACAATTATTTACAAATGTTCATTTGTGGAAAGATACTATTCCTTCAACTTCAAATTACTGAGGGGATCAATTAATATTGATTTTATTCAACTTATCGAGTGTTTTTCAAGGGACCAGGAAAACATTTCAAATTATCGAGAGATTCAAATTAACGAGTTTCAAATTATTGAGAGTCGACTGTAGTTAACTTCATCCACATTGAGGGGGCTTTTTTTAAACTTATGGGGAATCCCTATGATTGGACCTTATATTTTTCCAGTCAGATGGGTCTATTTTCCAGCGAGGTCTTTCTCAAGGTCCACACTGGGGAAGTTGTCATTACCACCTGATAACCTTTCCCTAGCAAATTTGAATCGATAATAAGCTTCATTGGCACAAAATATGATTAAGCTTTGAATATATCATTAAATCTAGTTTTATGTGGAAACACAATTGTAATCTCACACAACATCCAGAGTTCATTTCAAAACGGCCACAAGTGATGTTTGTTATGTATTATTATCCCTAGTACACGTGGTACAGGCCATGATAATCATGGTGGGTAGAAGTTGGCGACTGCTTTTACTGTAAGTACACCACATGTCTACACATGGTACAGGCCTGATAATCATGGTGGGTAGAATGATAAGGCACAATTTGGATTATATATTATAAACACAAGGTAATAAAACCAAATAAATAAATAAATAGTGTGTGACATTTCGGTAACAATGAAGATGGTAACAACGCTGTTACCGAAACTTCACACACTATTTATTTATTTGGATTTGGTCTTATGACCTTGTGTTTATGGTGGATAGAAGTAGACGACTGCTTTTACTGTAAGTACACCACATGTCTACACATAGTACAGGCCATGATAATCATGGTGGGTAGAAGTTGGCGACTGCTTTTACTATAAGTGTACCACATGTCTACACATGTGAAAAGCAGTTTGACTTTACACTTACAAATGTACCAGTTTGCTATGGTATATACATACCATTGCAATAATCTAGTATAGATTTTCAGACACACACCAGACCTGAATCAGAACTTAGATGTTGATGATAATATAAAAGATAACAAATAAGAGGGAGAGAAAGGCAAAGTTGAAGGTCTGTTTAGTGATCCATAAAAAAAAAAAAAATTGGATGAGAGTAAAATCTTTATATATTCTTAATCACCACATTCAGACTCAGTTGAAACTCCGCCGTTGCCTGTCCCAAGCCCAGATAAAAAAAAGGGGAGGGGAAGCAGTAACAAGCTCACTAAAAAACCTGGGCTCAGCTGGCCCAGCTGATAGTACCCTGTAAGGGCTCCTAATCCAGGGATACAGGATGAGCAGTGTTTGTACTCCATGTTAGGAGCGGCTGTACATGGTGTCTGTTCCTCATGTCAGAGGCGGCCATTTCTTTTGGAGCCAAGTTGGCCTGCCACTGAGTAGTGCTCCCAGTTTTAATGATAAAGGCAGATGCATTCTACTTCACCCAGGCATAATGGTTGTCAAACAGACACCATCAAGGGTCACAACTTGATACCCCAATATGATTGAGTGGATATAAGAAAGAAGAAGGAGGCTCAGTTGGAAGGAAAATATCTAAATCTTTTAAATAATTGAAGTCTGGTCATTAGAACTAAATGAATATATTTCAGTCTCTTCTCCACTTTTCTGATATATTTATATAAAATTGGGATAATAGAATAACCTATATATATAAAAGATCAAATAGGGAATATAGTAACAGATGAAAGCAACAAAATACAAAAGTGCTGGAAAAAAATTTGCCCTAACCCCACTTTTTTTTTCTACATCAATGGATTGTTGCAATGGCTGTTGACCAACCCTTGGCTATAGTTAATAGATTGTGGCTTGGCACATATATTGTTGTTGTTTCGTATCCCCTTGTGTAAACATTACACAAATTCCATGAGTTCATGCTCCTTGAGCACAAATATATTGGTGAATTTGTTACCCTATTACACTTCGTTCTCTTTTTATGCGGTTTTTTTTATGCGGTTTTGGAGTTATGCGGTGCAAGAAAAAACAAATTATTCGAATTTCGAAAAAAAAAATTTTTGGTGATTCACTTTTTCTGAAAACGAATAAGAATAACAACTACAACTCTACTATTACGCAATCAATACAAAGAAAGAATTTTGTAACGTCCTGGTTGTATGTTAAGTTATCCAACAAACAGTAGAGGGGAAGTTCCAATTGTCTTTTATTCCGCGCCTGCCGGTGTCTTACACAACTCGTGCAAAACCGAAATCAAAACTGAAAACCCGCCGGCGTGCCAGCTGCCGTTACAAATTTCTTTTTTCTTTTATTGACATGTTTCCTCTTGATTTGTTCTTAAAAACAAAAGAGACAAAAACAAAAATACCTCGTTAAAATTGCGTGTTTTTATGCTGCATTTTGTTTTTGTATGAAACTAATTTAAAAAGTCTGCATATTGGAAAGCATTAGAAAATAAAACTTGGTGAAAGAAGGTTACTACCGAAAACCGGAAGATAAATTTACTCAAGTGAATTGTAAGTTTTTTTGAATAATTTTAGTGCGTAATTGTACATTAAGTTTTTCCATAATTTTTAGTCCTCTTAAAGAAAATGTGTGACAATAATAAAAAACAAAAAAGAAGTGCAATTTCCCTAGAAACCAAAATTATAATTCTCGATTGCTTGGCGAAAGGAGAAAGATCAACAGCAATAGGTAAACGTTATAATTTAGGCGAATCTACTATAAGAGCAATTAAAAAAAAATGAAGCGGCAATAAGAAGATAAGTCAGATCTGGTACAAATTTGAGTTCTAAAATTTCATCATATTCAAGAGGCACTTTAATAGAAAAAACAGAAAAGGCTCTCGTAATTTGGATTGAAGATTTAACTCAAAAAAGAATTCCGTTAGATGGACATTTAATCAAGATGAAAGCCCTTAAATTTTACAAGGAGTTAAAAGAATCAGAGCCATCTACATGTTCACGTGAAAGTAATCCACAATTCTCTGCCAGCACAGGGTGGTTAACTGGTTTTATAAAAAGACATTCTTTTCATAATCTAAAAATAAAAGGTGAGGTGGCTTCTGCAGATGAAGAAGCTGCTAGAAAATATCCTGAAAAGTTGGCTAAAATTATTAAAGATGGAGGATATTGTGCCCACATCAAATCTTCAATGCTGATGAAACAGGATTGTTTTGGAAAAAAATGCCAACCCGTACTTACATTGCAAAGTCCGAAAAAATGCCAGTGGTTTTAAAGCTGCTAAAGATCGAGTTACTTTATTGCTGTGCAGCAATGCATCTGGCGATCGAATGTTAAAACCGCTGCTTGTAAATCGATCTTTAAAACCACGTGCATTAAAAGGAAAAGACTTAAATACACTGCCCGTACATTGGATGGCAAACAAGAAGGCCTGGGTAACAACGGCTATTTTCACTGAATGGTTCAATAAATGCTTCGTACCCGAAGTAGAAAATTATATGAAAGAGATGGGTCTCGAATTTAAGATCTTATTAATTCTTGACAATGCACCAGGTCATCCAAACTTAGAGCATCCAAATATAAAGGTAGTTTTTTTCCCTCCAAACACAACGAGCCTAATTCAACCATTAGATCAGGGAATTATTTCAACATTTAAAAAATATTATGTAAAATTCACTTTCCAATTCATTTTCGATAAACTGGAATCCGATACAATAACAGTTACTGAAGTTTGGAAACAATTTAATATCTTGAACTGTGTAGATCATGTTGCGTTAGCAATTGCCGAGATAAAATCACAAACTTTAAATGCATGTTGGAAAGCTGCTTGGCCTGAATGCGTATCAAAGAGAAATGAATCAAATAGAACAACAATAGTAACATCAGATATTATTTCAATTGCTAAGGAAATAGGTGGGGAAGGTTTTGATGATTTTGGCGAGCATGATATAGAAGAATTGCTTGTGGACGAAGCCCTAAATGATGATGATATTTTGGAAAGTATGGTAGATACTACTAAAGATTTCGAAACAGTGTGTGTAGATAGCGAACTGGAAGATGTTACTCCACTGGACGAAAAATTACTTCGGGAAGGCCTTCAACTTTCCGGTAAATTGGAAATTTTTTTTATTCAAAATGATAATGATGTAGAACGCGCCTTAAAATTCCAACGTGATCTGAAATTTTGTATGTCTGGCTACAGAGAACTCTACAAAGAACTAGTCAAGCCATCACAGCGTTTGATTACTGACTACCTTGTCAAAGAAAAAAAAATCACTGAAGTTCCTAAAGAAGCATTACCATGTAGATCTGATGACGTAATTTTATCTTCAAGTGATGAAAGTGATCTTGCACCAATCCACAAACGGGTTCGCACATTATCAGACAGCGAATAATGATGAAAACATTCTTAATATGATTTTAAATAAAGTTTTGTTTATGTTTTTTTTTTTTTTTTTTTACATATTAAGTTTTGTTTTTGTTATTAACACACATATGTGCCATTTATTAAAATATGATGAGAAAAAAATTAAATCTTATTATTTATAAATCTTTTTTTATGCGATTTCTGGTGCATTTTAAAACATTATTTAGGTTTTATGCGATTTTTTAAATAAATGGAACGTATCCATCATTTTACATATAAATGTATGTCTTTTTTTGTGCGATTTTTTTTTATGCGGATTCCCCTGGAACGCATCTACCGCATAAAAAAAGAACCAAGTGTATTTTTATATATATATACAGTAGAACCTTCCTGCAAAGAACACCTAGTTTCAGAGCAGAAGTGTCCTTTAGGGGTGTCCACTTACCGGAGAGCTGCTAATTAGCTCAAATGGTAATGTTGGTGATGAAAACTGTCTTTGGTAGAGAGGGATCCTCAAGTGAGAGAGTCCTTTCATGGCAGTTCTAGTGTGAATAATATTTTTTTCACACATTTTTTCTCATAAACTAATTCAAATTATTTTATACAAATACAATAGAACCTCCCTGTAAAGGACAACACCTAATTGCAGAACCAAATTGTCCTTTAGAGAGAGTTGTCCTCTTACTGGAAAGTTGCTGTATTGTAAAAATAGTAATTTTGCAAATGAAAACTGTCCTTTGTAGAGAAGAGTCTTCTAGCGCGAGTGTCCTCTCATGGAGGTTCTACTGTACATATAAATAACTTAATCTAGAAATTTTATAAATTATGTTTTTTAAAAAATAAGAATGTATCATTTTAAAAATATTCCATAGAGAGTATTGTTCTGCCCCCCCATTTAAACTCATGGACAAAGCTTAAGGAAGACACCATCAAACAACACAAGATTTAGAGCAGGCAATTTCAAACCAATCAAGAGAGACAATAACAATAAAATCTACCCCACTTGCCCAAAATGTAGCTTGGCACCTGCAGCTCCAGAACACTTTTTGGCTTGCATTAGATGTACTAAACAGGACTTTTGGGAGAGGCTGCTGCTTATCATCAAACAGCTTGAGGAGCATGGATTCATATAATCTTTACACATTGGGGATAAGAAACAAAAACAACAACAACAATAAACTTAAGGTAGTAGAAAGTCATTTATTTTTTTTAAGGAGACAGAGGCAATTTTGTTCACACTTGGTTATCTCGTGTATCTTCAATAAAGGTCACTGTAATATCTTTCAGAGTTATTGTCTGAATCCTGATATACATGCTGAATGGTAAAACTTCCTTAAGTTTTGTCCAGGAGTATCAACTAATGGTAAATAATATTGCTTAATTTAAAACACACCATTTATGTAGAAGAAACCATTTTCACACCTCTCTACAAAGAGCAGTTTTCATTTACAATATTAATATTAATTTAGCAACTCTCCAGTAAGAGGGCACATCTCTCCCTAGAAAACACTAAAGTGTTGTTCTTTCAGAGTTTCTACTGTATATGCAAATTTTCTCTATAATGATCTTAGTACAATTTTGAAAAATCACTATTTTATCGTTTGCACCATAAGTTTTGTTGTTGGTATTTTTAATCCCCTTGTGTAAAGATTATACAAATTCCATGAGTTCATGCTCCTTGAGCATCTCATGGTATGGGGTATCCAGGCACACTTTGGTGAAAGTCTGACTTTGCCTGTAATTTGAGGCTGTTCCTAACATGGAAGCCTTTGCTGCCGACTCTAACATGAGTGCAGACACAGCTCCTCCGTATCCCTGGAGTAGGACCCTTTCTGAGGTCTATCAACTGGGTCAGTTGAACTCAGGATTTTTAAATAGTTCTTTCTCCTCTTCTAACAATGCTGCTGTTGGTCTGCGACTGTTTATTCATCAGAGTTATTCTGCTTGTTTCACAGCTGGCCTTCATATCTGAAGACCATTCCCCTATCTGCCACCTGGGAACGTGCCCTGTAGCAGTCAGCTCTGCCGAGGGATAACTTTTGTACACCAGTGAAGAGGCATAATTTGGATTATAGATTAGAAACACAAGGTAATAAGACCAAATCCAAATAAATAAATAGTGTGTGAGGTTTTGGTAACAGCATTGTTACCGAAGCGTCACACACTATTTATTTATTTGGATTTGGTCTTATTACCTTGTGTTTACTGAATGAAGAAAATATCACATCATGTTTTAAATTGCTACTGTAAATAAGTGTGTAAACAAGGTGGCTGATAAGAAAAAGATCACTTTTTATCTGATGACGGTGTAAAAGCGGTTTTTTTTTTTTTTTTAAATTGGATTTGGTTTTATTACCTTATTTTTTGTACACCAGTTTAAAAATCCTTTGCCCAGAATTGCAACCAAGTTTTTATATCTTTGTCTGTACCAATGGATCTCTGGGTGATCTTCTAACAGCTGTAGGATTTTGTACATATTGTTGGGTATCAACAAGTAGCCGACTGATGGTACATGTGACTGTTTACAATTATTTTTATTTATACAGTAGAACCTCCCTTAAGTGAACACCTCTCTATAGAGGACAGTTTTCATTTGCAAAATTACCATTTTTACTATTTAGCAACTCTCCGGTAAGAGGATACCTCTCCCTAAAGACAGTTTGGCTCTGCATTTAGGTGTCCTTTACAGGTAGGTTGTACTGTAAATATTTTAGGTTATCAGAGAGAAACGGCACCACAGAGATGACATGTATAAATTATATTTGACCATTGACCACCATTTCGCGGCAATGTGCTAAATACAACGTACCCTTACTAAAATAATTCCTGTTTAGATCTTGACCCAGCGATTGAGAAATGTCTAGCTACAGTTCCAACCCCTCCTACAACCGGCCCGACAAGACCCAGAACGTAACAACCTTCCTGGACTGGACCACGAGCCCAGCACTGCACTAAATAAACCAACTGAGCATCACATCCCTGCCCTTGTCTCATCACTATGTAACAACAACAGCAAGGCTTGTATTGTAAATAAACCACATGGCCACAGCGGGCTACAAGATAGAAAAACTTTACTGAAAAAAAGGTGTTCAGTCTGCATGGTAGACTTTGGTAACAAATCTCCGTCTGTCGCTGGGCTGGAACTTCCTCTCTATCACCTGTCACACACATCACTGTTTATGTAACTCCACCGGTCCCAAGCTCGGATGAAAAAGTAGGAGCAGTAACAAGCTCACAAAAAAACTGGGCCCAGCTGATAGTACCCTGTAAGGGCTCCTAATCCAGGGATACAGGAGAGTTTGTACTCCATGTTAGGAGCAGCTGCATATGGCGTCTGTTCCTCATGTCAGAGGCAGCCATTTCTTTTGGAGCTAAGTTAGTGACCTGCTACTGAGTAGTGCTCCTAGTCTTAATGACAAAGGCAGATGCATTCTACTTCACCCAGTCATGATGGTTGTCAACTCTACCAGCTTGATACCCTGATATGATTAAATAAAGATATGAAAGAAGAAGACTATTTATTGTACAAATGCTTTGCTGGGTTGCTCAAAATATCAAAGGAATAAAATATATTAACTTTTTTATTCATCAAATGACTATAATTCACAACACTTGTGCTACAATATAAAACTTTTTTTTCAAATATTGATAAATTCTTTTTTCAAATAGCCACGGGAATTGTCAATGTGTGAGATTTTTTTTTTTTTTAAAGGGAAGATATAAGTGTTGCAATAAATAATTGGTTTAATAGCATATGGAATTCATTAATGAATATAAGCTTATTATATATGGACCAAATAAGATATTATTTATTGGAACATGTTATCTTCTTCTTTCTTATCTCCGCTCAATCATATTATGGCATCAAGCTTGTAAAGATTGAGACTTTTGATGGTGTTTGCCGGGTAAGAGTAGAGCTCATCAATGGATGAGTCAATACAGTCAATAATGTGTTTTGGGGTTGCAGGTTGAGAATTGCGCTTAGTACATAGTGGGAAAACCTTGCAACCATTCTGGAAAGTCATTGTCTGTAGATGACCAGACTTAAGTCTGGAAATCAAAGACTGTTGTTCTCTTGGGAGGACAGAACCGGTGCTTGTCCCTCCTGCTCTGTATCAGTCATGTGCAGCATTAGATTTCCATTCTTGCAGGCATTGGGTTTTGATGGTACGGAGGAGGTCTCTTTTGTCTAGTTGGGTGGTAGATTCTCTGGCTTCAGGTAGGCCAAGGGCTCCAGCTTTTGCCAGAGAGTCTGCTAGCTCATTTCCAGGAATTCCAACGTGAGCTGGAAGCCATTGCACTGTGACTGAGCTGTTGGCTGGGAGTCAGTTTACAGACTTAGCAATGCTCTTGAGGAGAGGTTCTTGACTGGAGAAGCAGCTTTGAAGGGTATAAATGGCTGCTCTTGAGTCGGAGTAGATTATTATTTTGCTTGGCGAGTTGATATTGATGTCTTTTAGAGCCGTATCTATTGCAGAGAGTTCTGATTTATAAACTAAAAGGTTTTAGGATGGGAGAGGGAGATTTTTTCCAGGATCTTATCTTTGTAGATAGCAATTCCACTGCCAGACAGTCCAGTTTCAAGTTGGCTACCATCAGTGTAAATTGTGATCCATTTTCCTCAATGATTTTGCGGCCAAGAGCTTTAAGTAATTCTGGCTGAGTTTCATGTTTGTGGGGATTGTCTGGTAGATGAGGGAAACAGATGAGTTTTTTGCGAGTTTTGTGTGGGGGATAGGAAGTTCTGTGTTTGGGATTAATTGGGATGTCTAAAAGATTAGAGTTGTGAGCCAGGTTGAGAGGAGTGGGGCGTTTTAATCTTTGATTTGAGACCAAATTTCTAATAGATTTTCCTGTAAGATGTTCTTTTGGAGAGTTAATCTTTTTGGTTATAAATTTTGAAAAGCAAATTTTTCTCCTTAAGTGCAGGGGAAGAATGTTGGATTCGAGTTCAGAAATGCGATTTGGGCAGGATCCTCGAAGTCCGCTGATGATTTTAGCTGCGCTTGCTTGGATTCTGTCTATTTTGGATAGGTTAGTTTTACTTGCATTGATCCAGGCTGGTGTAGCATATTCCAAAATAGGTCTTACGAGTGCAAGGTATGTTGTGCGTAAGATATTGGCACTCGTACCCCAGTTTAAGCCTGATATTTTTTTTCAGGATTTTGAGCCTATTTTTGGCTTTGTTTATCATGGTGTCCATATGTTTTTTAAAAGTGAGCGCGGGGTCGAGTGTGACACCAAGATATCTTGGGGAATCTGATTATTGGATTATTGAGTTGTTCAATGAAATATTTGGGGTCCAGTGGCGAAGGTGGTTGTTGATTGTGAAGAGGCCGATTTCAGATTTGCTGATGTTAATGGATAATTTCAGTTTCTGAGTTACCTTTTGCAGATTTTTCATGGCTTTATTCAGAGAGTATTCTGCATCGGAGAGGTTGTTTTTGGAGACCCAGATGATTATGTCATCTGCATAAAGGGCAATTTTAGCTGGTAGTTTGATGAAAGTGTGTACATCATTTAGGTAAATATTGAAGAGAATAGGGCTTAGGATTGATCCTTGGGGTAGACCTTGGTAAATACGAGTGGTTTTTGATTTGATGTTGCTAAATTAACCTGAACTCCGCCATTGCCGGTCCCAAGCCCGGATGTAAAAGGAGGAGGGGGAGCAGTAACAAGCTCGTTAAAAAACCAGGGTTCAGTTGGCCCGACTGATAGCACCCTGTAAGGGCTCCTATTCTTGGGTTACAGGATATTCAGCAGCGTCTGTTCTCCATGTTAGGAGCGGCTGCACGGGGCGTCTGTTCCTCATGTTAGAGGCGGCCATTTAATACCAGGTCAAAGTCCAAGTTACACCTCACTGTAGGTGACCTCGGGGAAATGTTGGATAAAACCAGCGCTCTAACGTAACTGGCATATAACCTATATGGAGTCGTGCACAACAGAATCTCATACTGCATCGGTTGTCGCGCAGGATCTGAACCGCGTTTTGGATTTAGGTAGAGGATCCAACTCGAAAAATATACTACAGTCTCCACCCAACCACAAATCACACAGTCTTAAAATAATTCAATGTAATCTCAACGGAATCGGAACAAGGGGAAGCAGAATCAAACTTGAAGAGATGTTACACAGAGCAGAGGAAAGGAAGGCGGATGTGATTTGCATCCAAGAGACAAAACTAAGACCAGAAAAGGCGCTCAAATTGAATGGCTATAAGCTTATCAGGAAGGACAGGGCACAGGGTCGAGGAGGCGGAGGACTTCTAACCTTGATAAAGGAACTAAAATTCGAAGAAATAATCATCCCCCCAACAAACCAGACAAAAATACAGGGAATAAAATTATACCAGGAAACAGGAGAACCAATTCTACTTTTCAATATCTACCACCCCCCAGATAAACCAGGACCAGAACTTCAACAAATTACACACCTTCTAACAGACAAAACAATCCTTTTAGGAGACTTCAACTCCAAACACCCCACCTGGGGTTGCAATGAGACAAAACAACTGTGGAGAAGCACTCAGTAACTACCTGGACAATACTGATCTCCTTTGCATTTCTGAGGGACCTACCTACGTATCTAACTCCTATGGTACTCCCCAAACCTTGGACTTGGTGATAACTACTCCACAACTAGCCCATCAGACCCTCACCCAAGTCTTAGAGGGAGTAGGGAGCGACCATCTCCCCCTGCTTACGACAACAACGACTGAAATAAAGGAGGAAGCACTGCCCAAGAAACTTTATTGGAATTACAGAAAGGCAGATTGGACCAAATTTAAACAAGAATCCAACCTCACACCAAAAATAACGAATGACAAACAACAATTAAATAGTAAATGGAAAAAATGGAAAACGACAGTACTCAAAGCAGCCAAGAAAACCATCCCCAGAGGAAACAGAAAGCAATACATCCCAGGATATATTGAAACAATTAACAGCCTACAGAATGAAATAATCAAAGAAATCAGGCCCAAGAATACCTCATGGAAAACAATGAACTTGAAAACAAAATAAACCTCAGCAAACTTTCGGCCCAAGTGCGACAGAAAGCGAACAAACTAAAACAGAGGAAGTGGAGGGATATCTGTAGCAACCTAGGCCCACATACAAGAGATACGAAACTGTGGAAATTAATTAAATCTATAAACCAAGAAACTCCGTACTCAACAACCTCAAATACCTTCACAGACAAAGATGGCAACATACTCACAGAACGAACCCAAATATCAAACCTCTTTGCTGATTACTATACACAAATCTCCAAACTAAAATTTTCGAGGCAAGATAAGAAAATACTTATATCAAAAAAGATAAGAAACGAGGCCAAAACAACATCTCACCAAGACTTATTCCACAAGCCATTTTTACCTCATGAACTAAAAGAAGCTATAAATAGATTAGATGATAACAAAACCCCAGGTTCAGACATCATATCAGCCAAAATGATAAAACACCTAGAAACAAACGCCATTTTAGAGCTCCTTCACATAATTAATCTAAGCTGGTCAAGCAGCACCTTACCTAAAGAATGGAAGCATGCAATCATAATCCCCATCCATAAAGCAGGAAAAACAGAAAACCACCCACAGAGTTATAGACCAATATCACTAACCTCCATACCATGCAAACTCATGGAGCGCATGATACTCAATAGAATGCAATACTTCCTAAACAAAAACAAGTTACTTACAAAACAGCAGGCAGCTTTCAAAAAATATCATAACACAGTAGACCAGATTTTCTACTTCACACAGAAAATTCAAGACAACTTCTAAAGTAAACCAACCAAGTCTACCATAGCCGCTTTTATAGACTTAAGCCAAGCTTTTGATAGAGTGTGGAAAGAAAGGTTAATTAAGAAGCTGGACAAACTAGGTATAAGGGGGAAGATGATGGGTTGGATTGGATCCCTACTGACCGGAAGGACCTTCCAGGTTAATTTCAAAGAACACTATCAAAAACTGGCAGGCTCTTCCTGGGACTCCCTCAGGGATCCATACTAAGCCCCCTACTATTCTCAATATATCTGAATGACATGGACTCTAGAATCATAAAATACTGCGACTTTGCTCTCTATGCCGACGACATAATCATCTGGTCCTCAAAGAGAGATCTCAAGGAAGCAAACAAAAATGTAAACAAGGCGCTGAAAGAACTCCAACACTTTGCGGAAAAATGAAATTAATTATAAACCCTAATAAATCCGAAGTAGGAGTATTTACAATAAACAACCACCTTAAAAAATGGACCCCAAATATCAAATATGACAACAATCAAATAAAATTTTCTCGGACACCCAAATACCTAGGAGTCACTTTAGACCCCTCACTGACCTAGGGACCTCATATCAACCAGACAGTGTTAAGAGCAAAAAAGAGACTTAACATTCTGAAAAGAATATCTGGATATGAATGGGGCGCAGATAGGGATACTCTGCACCAAACATATCTGGCCCTTATCAGACCAATCTTAGAATATGCCCAACCAGTGTGGCAGACGGTGAGTAAGACCAACCTGAATAAAATCGATCAGGTACAGAGCAGTGCTGCAAGAATCATATGTGGACTCAGAAACACCTGTCCAACCAAAATTGCAGAGATTGAGGCCAACTTGTTGCCTCTTACACACCGGAGAAAAATCGGCTTAGCCGATTATATATACAAGAGAGTAAATGCACCAAAATCACACAGAACCGGAGAATTTATACGAAAATGGAAACCAAAAACCAGACTCAAAAGACTTAGCCCAATGCACCTAGCCTACCGGGAACTACTACCAAACAGCACGAGAAATAGAAATGCCCAGAACCAATATGCACCATATAAAGAAAGACCAGAAATCTCCAACAACCTGGATCTAGAGCAAGAATGCTCCAAAAGGGCCGACCACCCTGGACTACTCAGGAGCCTCGCTATGGAGAGGATTGAAAAAGCAGACAAAGAGACCATACAGATATACACCGAAGGCTCACTGGTGGAGAATGGCTCCTCTGGCAGTGGAGTTCTCATCCTTAAAGATAGTATGGAAATAAAAAGAAGAATCAAAAACCCAAAGAACTTGTCAGTTTTCAGATCTGAACTAACAGCCATACTACATGCTCTAAAACTCGTAGAGAAAAACGAGACTAACAACATAATAATTTATACAGATTCAAAAGCCGCCATCTTTGCAATTAAAAACTGCTACTATTCACAAGACAGACTCCTCAAAAACATTGCTGCAGAAATCAACAAACTGAATAAAAATACCAAAATAAGTCTACAATGGATTCCATCACATGTGGGAGTCCCTGGAAATGAGGAGGGCCGACAGATTGGCTAAGGAAGGAGCAGCTGGACATCCTGATGGGGTGAACTCTGAGACCTATCTTTCAGCAAGGGACCATATTAATAAACTGAAAGTACAACTAATAAGGAACCATAGAGATAGTTTCCATCATTCTTGGTACCAGGTAGAAAACCCCAAAAAACAGACCCTCCAACTAAACAGAAGGGAATCGACACAGTTGGCCAGATGGAAATCTGGTCACCTGCGCCCTCTAGTCTATAAAGAGGGAGCCAAAAGCTTCCCCATGTGCACTAGGTGCAAAACCGAAGAGGCCACTCCCCAACATTTACTAAATTGCATTGGAAAGGACAAAAGATCCTTGTACAGAGAACCAAGAAGAGTTCTTGAGCTTCTTTACGAGCACGGCCTCCACGATCTTGTCTAATTTAGACTAAGTGTAAGGACAAACATCCAGAACTTTAAAAGAAAGAATGAAAAACCATGAATATGCTTTAAAATGGGATAAAATTGAGAATTCCGCACTTGTAAACCATAGAAAAAATCACAGGACATAATAAATTTAATCTAAAAGAAACAAAGGTACTAGATTATGAGAAAACTTACTTTAAGAGACAATTTAAAGAAGCCTTTTTCATTCAAAAGAAATGTGCTCCATT
Source organism: Cordylochernes scorpioides (assembly GCA_030710605.1). Classification (NCBI taxonomy): domain Eukaryota; kingdom Metazoa; phylum Arthropoda; class Arachnida; order Pseudoscorpiones; family Chernetidae; genus Cordylochernes; species Cordylochernes scorpioides. The sequence continues at coordinate 96,199,357 of CP092863.1, read as the reverse complement.
TAACAGAATGGAAGAAAGAGGAAATATCAATGATATTAACAGATATACTTATAATTAAAAAAAAAAAAAATGCTATGCTGCTTAGCCATTATTTTATTATTACATCATGCACAATGGTGGCACCGTCGTCTGGCGGTGGCAAAAAAGCACTAATACATACATAAAAGATTCCAAACACAAGATAATAAGACCAAATCCAAATATATTTATTTGGATTTGGTCTTATTACCTTGTATTTATAATCTTTAATCCAAATTGTGCCTTATCATGCCAGGTTCCCCAGTCACCTCAAGGAGTGGTCAACCTCTCGGACTATGTCTTGCCATCTGCTGATGCTGAGATTCTGTCATTGGGCCTAAAATACAGACCGCCTTGGCCTTCTGATATTCCTCGCATCTTAGCTGGTGTGGAACCCGCTCTCAGAGGCCTTAACCACCAAGACACCCATAGGATCAGACATTTTGTCACCTCCACCCTTCAACGACCCTACAATATCCCTAAACCGTCCCTAGCCATGAACAGGGTTATCTCCCGTCTTAAACGCAATAGAGACATAGTCATAACAAAATCAGACAAAGGCTCACAGACCGTAATTCTTAACACTACAGTTTACAAGCAAAAAATGCAAAACGTTCTCGACCAACACTCCATTTTTTCCGCCATCACTGAACAGGATCATAAAACATCCGTTAGGAATTTCCGTTTACTATTGTTAAGATTAAAAAGGTCCCAGCAGATCACTAAAGAGCAGTATAACGACTTCACAGCTAACCTCGCCCAAATAGCCTACATTTACGGCCTCCCAAAAATCCACAAGCCCGATGTTCCCCTCCGACCAATCATATCTTACCATCTCTCTCCGGCATATACCCTGTCAAAATTCTTGTCCAACTTCTTGACCCCCCTTCTACAGTCTCCCCCATGGGAATATACCATTGCAAACTCCCCCTCGTTTGTGTCCTATATCACCAGCCTCACACCTCCCCCCAGGTCCATAATGGTTTCTTTCGATGTAACGTCTCTATATCTCTCACTTGCCCACCCCTTGATCATTAATAGTATACGCACTTTCCTCGAAAATGCCCCCCTGTTAGACACCCTCACCGCGGAGACGGTTGTCGAGCTCACTTCCATATGCCTAGGCATGTCCACCTTCACATTTGACACCCAGTTTTTCAAGCAGACCAAGGGCTCCCCCATGGGTAGCCCCCTCTCAACCGTGGTGGCTGAGGTTGTCATGAGGTCTCTAGACCAATGGATCACTTCACGCCATTCTGCAGACATCTTTCTATGGAGGCGGTACATCGATGATACCTTTTGCTTGGTAAGTGAGGTATCTGCCTCTCACATCCTATCTGACCTCAACTCCTTCCACCCAGACATAGCCTTCACCCATGAAACAGAAAATCACTCAGTCCTACCTTTCCTAGATACACTAGTCATACGCACCCCAAGCAGTTTCCATACCACAGTATACTATAAAAACAACACACCCCCACACCACACAAACTTCCGGTCACATTGCCCAACACCACACAAAATCAATACAGTTAGAGCTCTCACTAAACGTATCTTTACTCATTGTTCCCTCCCGTTATTCCAAACAATAGAAAAGGCTAAAATATTTTCATATTTATCCAAATCCGGCTACCCGACCCCCTTCATTATTAAACACATGCATGACCCTCACCATAACAGTGCTCCAGCTATACACAGAAATATTTGCTCCCTTCCTTTTTGCCCCCAGTCTATCACCATAGCCAGGTTTTTAAGGCAACATGGCATTACAACATACTTCCAGAACCCACCTAACATCGCAGCACTAATCCGACACCCCATTACCAGATCTTCCCTTCATGCGAGTTCTCTCCGTTCTGGTGGTGCGGTCTATTCCGTCTCTTGCGACCAATGCAATGCCACCTATGTCGGGGAGACGGGTAGATCCGTCGCCATCAGAATGGTTGAGCATTCCAGAAACATCTCTAATAAAAACCTAAATTCCCCTATTTACAGTCATTCGATACAAACCGGTCACACATTCAATCTAACAAAGCCATCCATTCTATACAACAATATCAATAAAAGGTACCAAAGACTTTTACTAGAGGCATTTGTGTCAATAAAAACAAACAGCATCAACAGGCATATAGATATACCAGAGCAATACCATATGTTATGTGAATAGCCTTAGGTTACATTTACCTGCCCTTGATTAACACCATTCATAGTGCATATGTACTTAGTCCAGATTTATTAGCATTTAATCCCTATAATCTCTTTTTTAGCATATTTAGTTCTTATTTTTATTTTTATCTTTAAATACTTTTATCTTTTGCAGTTATGTAAATTTTCTTTTCAGCTTTGTGTATATATAGATCCTCAGCGTGTTTATTACTCTTACCTGATGAAAGACGATATGTCTGAAAGCTTGTGTGCATGCTAATAAAAAGAAGCTCCTCTTCCCACTTGGTAAACTCGTTATTAGACTAAAAGGATAAGTGAAAAAAAAAAAAAAATTAACCTGTATGGTGTATGGTGCGTTTGGATAGAAAATTGCTGATCCAACTCAGCATACTTCCCTCTATTCCAAGTTCATCGAGTTTGAGAATTAGCTTTTCCTTGGAACCTGGCATGATAAGGCACAATTTGGATTAAAGATTATAAATACAAGGTAATAAGACCAAATCCAAATAAATATATTTGGATTTGGTCTTATTATCTTGTGTTTGGAATCTTTTATGTATGTATTAGTGCTTTTTTGCCACCGCCAGACGACGGTGCCACCATTGTGCATGATGTAATAATAAAATAATGGCTAAGCAGCATAGCATTTTTTTTTTTTTTAATTATAAGTATATCTGTTAATATCATTGATATTTCCTCTTTCTTCCATTCTGTTAAATGGAGCACATTTCTTTTGAATGAAAAAGGCTTCTTTAAATTGTCTCTTAAAGTAAGTTTTCTCATAATCTAGTACCTTTGTTTCTTTTAGATTAAATTTATTATGTCCTGTGATTTTTTCTATGGTTTACAAGTGCGGAATTCTCAATTTTATCCCATTTTAAAGCATATTCATGGTTTTTCATTCTTTCTTTTAAAGTTCTGGATGTTTGTCCTTACACTTTTCTGATTTCACTTCATAAATGTGTATGGGTTACTTATACATATCAATACCTTGATAAGGCACAATTTGGATTATAGATTACTAGCGGATGTGTACCCGGCTTCGCCCGGGTTTTATCCGAGTGAAAGTTTGCCTAACGAATATTATATATTATGAAGTATAATAAACAATGTTAAAGATTAGTTTTAATTATTAATCAAGATTGTGTGTGAATATGTGAGAAAGATGTAATATCGTTGTTGTTTTCTTGGCCGACTTTGCTCGAAGCAAATATTTGAATGTAATTCTACTGTCCTATAAGCTTATGTCCATAGTTTACTTGAAAACCATTTCTAAGATCCATCCTTCAGTGTAGCATATAAAAGCAGAATGATCCAATACAATATTAGAGCTCTGAGAAGCGGTCTGGTGGATTAAATTGGTGAAACCGCTGGGAGGGTTCACCACTGATGAGCCAAGCCCTCCCAATATATTTTTTCATCGCAGTAAGGACAGTAGAAGTTCGTTTTATGTATAAAAGAAACATTCGCGCTTTTAAATCCTTTTATTTTATATGTATAGATGGCGCGTTATTGCTTTGTGTTAAAATTAACTATGTTGATTTTTTTTTGTATTTAATCGATAACAGCGAAGTTACGCATGTTAAAGTTAGGAAAAATATTTTGATGTTAAGCAAAACCTGCGCCATCTCGTTTTACATAAATGTTGAAAATTTGGTCGAAATTGATGCATTGTAACGAAAGTTTTTAGCGAACACCACTTATGAAATTTCCATTTTATTAATATAGATAAGCACAAGGTAATAAGACCTAATCCAAATAGTGTGTGACATTTTGGTAACAGCGTTGTTACCGAAACATCACACACTATTTATTTGGATTTGGTCTTATTACCTTGTGTTCATATCAATACCTTGTCAAAGAAGCGGCTGAGGGTAACAGCATTCCCGGTGCCTGGGGCGAGGTACTTGGGCTTCTTGCAGTCCTGGGCACCACACAACAACTGACTCCCTCTACTTTAACCATGGAACACTAGTGATAGGCAAACACCCTCTGTTCAAGGATTGGACCACCATTTATCCAAAAGATATATCAATCAATTCCCGAGATTTTAGTGACTGGCTGTCACTATCTATCCTCAGGGGAATTATTATTCTGAATGCTATCTTCTACTTATACAGTAGAACCTCGCGGACACCCCGCTAGAGGATACCTCTCTATAAAGGACAGTTTGGCTCTGCAATTAGATGTTGTCCTTTACAGGAAGGTTCTACTTTATATGTACACAATATTCTAAAATACATGTAGAGTGTCACTATTTGTGAATATATATATATGTATATTAAAATAAAGGCGGGGGTGGGTGGAAAGATGGTCTAAACCGTTAGTTTTCGACCGCTAAGACCCGGGTTCGATTCCCGCATTGGGCACTTTTTTCTGATAAAAAAAAATGCTCCAATGGCCCCCGATTTATGCAAAAGTCCAACCCCACCAGCGAATGTAAGTAATCAAACGGGGCTCTGGCACATTTGTAAGTGCAAAGTCGAACTGCTTTTCACATGTGTAGAAATGTGGTGCACTTACAGTAAAAGCAGTCGCATTCTTCTACCCACCATGATTATCATGGCCTGTACCACGTGTACTAGGGATAAGTAAAAAAAAAATAAATAAAATAAAGGCATATTTTGGATCAATAAATTTATTAAAATTCAATATTTAGACGAGGCTGTTCGCTTCAAGGAAAAATTCCTCGTCGAAATATTGAATTTTAATAAATTTATTGATCCAAAATATGCCTTTATATCAATTATCATAAACGGATTGCTCCATATTTAACATATATGTATATGTGATAATCTGTATATAGCAATATGTAACCCCACCACAATCTATGCAATGTATCGTCAAAATATTTAATAAAAGTTAAGCTTCGCGAAAAGGGAATAACAATTAACAGGATTGCATTATCCAGGAAGTAAAGGTCACTGCCCAGGACCCCCATAAAACTTAAGTTCAAAGACCTTCTTCTTCCTGGAAGATTGCAATCATGGCGACAATGGAGGTACTAAGCCAATCACAGTTAAGCATGACAAATCAACAACCAATCACCTTTAAGCATGACCAACTAATAGCGAATCAGAAGAAAACACGTGGAAGGTCTCCAGCAATGAGAAGCCGAGAGAGTTAATGAAGATGATCTCTGACAAGAAGTAAAGAGAAGGTAGGTGACCGTGCTAGAAACAAGGTGTGCTCAACTTAGGCTCCAACCAAGGTAGTGTCCGCTCCATCATGTGAAAGGCAAAGTACCTCCTCCAGTCTCATCACTCTCCCTTTCGCAAAGTCTATTTTCTATCCCATCCAGGTGTGCTCGTTATTCCCCTGTGGAAACCCACCATTCAACCAAGACTGCGCCATCAATCACCAATCCAATCAAATCCACCCAACCACCCAATTCACCAGGATCTACACAGGATCCGACACAATTCAACACCAATCCTACAGTAAGTCGACAGGATCTTACACAACTTGACAGGATCCGACAGTAAGTCGACAGGATTAAATAGGAATATTATAGTGAGTCGACAGGATCCAAGACAATCCGACAGAGAGTCGACAGGATAAAACACGATCCGACATATATATATCGAGAAATAAATTTAAAAAAGAGAGCTTTTGCAAATTGAAAAAAAAAATAAAAAATTATATACATAAAAATTTGTTAAACAATTTTGTCCATATTTACATACCAGTCCGTATCAAAAGTTTGTTCTCAAAGCGGAAGCCCAATATAAAATCAAATTATTTAAATATATAACAATATAAATAAACTCACAGTCCCACACGGTCAATGAGCGTGTTCACGTGATTTAAATAACACTAGCAAATTTAGCGCGCCTTACGTCGCTCTAATAAAAGAAATTAAAGCACATACAATCCTGCCTTCTTCACAGACATAATAACATTTATGAAGAAAATCACACAAACAAAAACGAATATATCGAATAAACAATTGAGCTATATATTAATTAATATAATAAAGAGAAACGGTCATTCTTTTTTCTTTATATATATAGGTTTTGCAACTTTAAGACATTTATAAGAGACAACAATAAAAAACAATAATATAAGACAGCACAATTTAATTTTTTACTTTAACAACATTTTCATTTTCTTTGAAACTCTAACATCAATATGTTTTCGTTATTGAAAAACCTTAATTGGAAATAACATTATTTTAGAGTACTGTTTTAGTTTTGTTAAGGTCCTTTAAGTTTAATTTAAAAAGCACCTTTTTGATAACATTCTAATATTTTAATATATTGCATTTATAATTATATTATATAATTATATTATTCTTACTATTTTATTTAGTGTGTTCTCTCAGTTGTACTCTCACGGCATAATATCAACATTTTATAGTATAGTGTAAACTGCAAAAATGCATAAAATGCAAAAAAAAACGTTACACTATATACACTATAATATAACAATGTGACATAGATCAATTACAATTAAAATTACAATTTTCGATATATATTGAAATTTTATTCTATTTTATTTTGTGCGTCTATTTTGAAATATATATATAAATATCGAAATGAATATTAACTAAATATCCAATAAAGAATGTTTGTAAAAATTAATACGCATAGGCATATTTAATATAAGCAATATTAAAATAGCCAATTTCTGGCGTAATTAAATAATTAATTAAATAATGGCGTAATTAAATTAAATAAAATAGAATATTAAGAGAGTAGTTAGGGAACAAACATACATACAGACAAACAGACATTTTTTGCGCATTGATAATTAGATATTATAGATAATCTTAAAATATAAAAAATATGAAAAATGACCTTAACAAAATAAAAACGGTGCTAAAATGAACAAATTTATTTGTAAATAAAAGTGTTGCAAAAGTGTAGAAAGTGTTGAAAAAGAAAAAAAAGTTAAAAATGAAAAATGTTAAAATGTTAAAAATGAAAAATTTACTAAAATAAAAAATGTCGTCGTTAAAAGTACGCATTTAAATACGCATTTAAATACAAATAACGCATTTAGACCATAAAAATTAGAAAAGAGAAGGCAAGTATGAAAAGTATTTAAAGTGTAAATTATGAATATTATCAAATATTTTATTTTAAAATCAAATAATAATACGAAATATATTTATATATTTATTTATTATATATATATATATATATATATATATATATATATTATAATAATAAATAGTTATTTAATTTTATAGTCCAGTTTTGTATTAAGATTATCTTCACTATTATGATCATTTAAATTCAAATTATAAAATTTGTAAAATGTTATTAATTTGTAGATAGAGAGAGAAAAAAAATAAATCCTTTACTTCTAATACATCATCAAGTTAATTATATATTTATAATTAATAACAATTAAAATTTTATTATTTTTATTGTTATTAATTATAAATATATAATTAACTTGATGATGTATTAGAAGTAAAGGATTTATTTTTTTTCTCTCTCTATCTACAAATTAATAACATTTTACAAATTTTATAATTTGAATTTAAATGATCATAATAGTGAAGATAATCTTAATACAAAACTGGACTATAAAATTAAATAACTATTTATTATTATAATTAATTTAGATTTAGCTTGCTAATCTAATCAAATCTAATTGATATAAGTTATCATTATTATCAGTTTGCTCCTTAAGTTTTAAAATTAGAATCACTGTTATAATTTTGTTATATAGTTTCTACACTATATATATATATATATATATATTTATATATTATTTATATATTTATAAATATATTTTAAATTACGAATATTTATATATCAAATTATTTCGTTTTATTTCAATCAATGGCCGAGCGTGTCGCTAACGTCGAGCTTAACGTCAAGCTAAATGCGTATTTTTGCTAACTGCGTTATTTTTAAAAGTTTAAATATAATTTTGAAGTTACCTGAATAATTCCGGGACTAAATGTAATATGTATACGAAATATTGTCGTATAAAAGAAAATATTAAGAGAGGAGTTAGGGAACAAACAAACAAACAGACATTTTTTGCGCTTTAATAATAAGATAATAGGGTTTAGAATAACATTTCAGTATTCTAGTAGAGAGCTAAAGAATGTGTGAGCAAAAAATAATGATCCAAGTACTATTGCGCTTCTTTTGGAAAAAAAGAGATAAATTCAAATATGGCGGCAAAAGAAATATGCAAAGTGGAAGGGAAAGGAATAGTCAATAGAAGAACAGCTTCAAAATGGTTCAAGAAATTTAAAGAAGGAGACATCAGCCTTGAGGACAAACCCCGAATAGGATGATCACATGTATATTGAGACCCTATGATATCTGGTGATGGACAACTCACAACAATCTACGTTAGAAATGTCAGCCAGACTTGGACCATCCAAAGATACGATCAACCGAACTCTGCACAAGCTGCATTTTGTTAGCTAAGGCCCAAGACAAGATCCCCAAGACCTGACTATAGCCCAATCCCAAAGGCAAGTTGATATCTGTAAACGATTGTTAGAAAATTCGTAAGATCTTTGGTTTTGGAAGCGGATAGTAACTGGAGATTAATAGTGTATTTATCTTTGTATCGCCGACACAAGAAGACAATGAGTATCCTGAGATCAAGAGGCTAAACCTGTAGTTAAACAGGATCGCTTAGGCCATGAAGTGATGTTGTCTGTATGGTGGACCATCGATGGTATTGTACACTATGAACTTGTTCCTGATGGTTGTGCAGTTTATGCTGATATCTACTCAGGATAACTCAGCAGAGTATATGAATGTTGAAGACTTGATACCCTGCTTTGATCAACCAAAAGAGAGTACTCCTGCAACATGACAATGCTCCAGTTCATAGAGCTAGGTTAAAAACAAATAAAATAAAGGATTTGGAGGGTATTGAAGTTCTACCATACCCAGCTTATAGCCCAGACATTGCACCATCTGATTATGCATTATTTCGGTTTATTAGGTTATTAAGTTGTTTTTGTTTCTTATCCCCTTGTGTAAAGATTACACAAATTCCATGATCTCATGGAATGGGGTGTAGGGGTATAGCTTCTGTTGATCATGGCACACTTTGATGAGTCTGACTTTGCCTGTAATTTGAGGCTGTTCCTAACATGGAAGCCTTTGCTACCGACTCTAACATAAGTAAAGACACATCTCCTTCGTATATCTGGAGAGGAACCCTTGCTGAGGTTCATCAACCGGGTCAAATGAACTAAGGATTTTTAAGGAAGTCTTTCTCCTCTTCTAACAATGCTGCTGTTGGTCTGTGACTACTTATTTGTCAGAGTTATTCTGCTTGTTTCACAGCTGGCCTTCATATCTGAAGGTTGTTCTCCTATCCGTCACCTGGGGACGCGCCCTGTCAGCTCTGCCGAGGGGACTAGTGAAGTGGAGAAGTGAAGAGAATCAAAGTATAGCTTTTTTTTACACTCATGGCCTAAACTTAAGGAAGTTTCATATTTTGATGTCTCTGGTCATCTATTTTTTTTTTTTTGAAGGGGACAGAGGCAATTTTGTTCACACTTTTCTATCTTGTGCATCTTCAATAAAGGTCACCGTAATATCTTTTAGAGTTATTGTCTGAATCCCGATATACATGCTAAAAGTTACAACTTCCTTGAGTTTTGATAAAGCACACACAATTTGGATTATAGATTATAAACACAAGGTATTAAGACCTAATCTAAATAAATTAATAGTGTGCCACGTTTCGGTAACAGCGGGTTATCAAAGATCACACCCTATTAATTTATTTGAATTAGGTCTTATTTTCTTATGTTCCTTAAGTTTTGTGAGTGGTGGTGGTGGTATCTTGTCCATGGAGCAGATTAGATCAGTCCATGCACCCTGATCACAATACCGACCAACTGAGGTGCCTTGTCCATATGGATGTCTTCTTCTGGATTGATGTCTGCCATATAGAGGGCTGCAAGGATGGCCGGGTATATATGGTCCGGAATGAGTTGGGTGTTGTAACAGTATAGCAGTGTGTTCCTGTAGGATCTAGTAATGTCTGGGTTTATCTTCATTCCTTTAAAATGTCTTGTTCTAATTCTTGAAATTGTTGTTGTTAATTCTCTGTTAATGTTGAGGTTGCATATGGGCTGGGGTATTTTGGTTTTTATAATGAGTTTTGCTTTTGTATTAGCATCTTTCAATGTTATTGAACTGGTTTCCAGTGTCTGTTTTCATCCTTCCTTCGCTAAGCTATCAGCCTGTTCATTGCCCTCTATTCCAACATGAGCTGGTATTTGTGAATGAATTTGACATTTTATTTTGAAAAAAAAAAAGAAAGAGAGAGGCTTTATTTTATATGCAGGTAAGACATCTCAGGGGTGGTCATTTCCAGTCAAATAAAGCAGCACTTGGCTAACTATGGGTGTACTGAGATAAGTTACCAGGTTGATGACATGGGCCTTGCACTCCTCTGCAATTGAGGAACTGAAGTGAAGGGTGTGCTGGACTGAGTCCATCTTGGTGCCCACTACAAGGACTGGGACCTGCTGGTCCACAAACTGCTCCGGGTCATACCTGGACACACATACAGTGGAGATAGATCTGGAGAACACATACAGTGAGATAGATCTACCTCATCACATATATATAGAGTCAACAGGCGATCCATTAAATATGTTTATATAAAAAAGGTGTAACAAAACACAGTGCAATAAATTGATAAAGAGGGAGCAATCTCTCGAAATATTTTGAGAGAAAAATTATTATTTTTTTTTTAACACACACACACACACAGATCCTGGCACTCCTTTTTTATATAAACATATTTACAAGGTAATAAGAGCAAATCCAAATAAATAGATTGTGCGTGACGTTTCGGTAACAGCATTATTAGCATCTTCAGACCCTATATATTTATTTGGATTTGGTCTTATTACCTTGTGTTTAAAATCTATAATTCAAATTGGGCCTTATCATAAACATATTTGATTAAATAAAAAAAAAAACATTCTCAAACAAAAGAACAGTTAGCAGCTTCTCTCAACTGTACTCAACAGGCTGTTTCACTTCGTTTGCATGCTACGGGAAAGATACAGAAAGAAGGAATATGGTTGCTTCACGAATTGAGTGAGAAGAATAAGGAAAATTGAAGAAAATCTGAAATCCCGCTAAAAAGGTTTCAAAGAAATTCTTTTGTTCATCATATTGTGACTGGGAATGAAAAAAGGGTATATTTTGAAAATCCGAGGAACAAATGGAAGAGTGTGTAATGGGTGTATCTGAAATTGAGTGAGAAGAATTGAGTAAGAACATGGAAAATCGAAGAACAAAACATCTGAAATCCTGCTATAGAGGTTTCAAAGAAATTCTTCATCGTATTGTAACTGGGGGTGAAAAAAGGGTGTATTTTGACAATCTGAAAAACAAATTTATAAAAAATGGAAGTCTGTAATGGGTGTGTAAGTGAAATCCTGCTATAGAGGTTTCAAAGGAATCCTTTTATTCATCATATTGTAACTGGGGGTGAAAAAAGGTGTATTTTGACAATCTGAAGAACAAATTTATAAAAAATGGAAGTCTGTAATGGGTGTGTGTGAAATCCTGCTATAGAGTTTTCAAAGGAATCCTTTTATTCATAGTATTGTAACCGGGGGTGAAAAAAGGTGTATTTTGACAATCCAGAGAACAAAAGGAAGAGTCTGTAATGGGTGAATGTGAAATAAAGAAGGTTGTACCAGCCGGGATTGGTGCCGGAGTCATCCTGAGAGAGCAGCTCGGCCAGCCACATGTGGAGGTTCTGGTGGGACTTGCGGTTGGTCAGGTCATGGACCAATATCAGTCCTGTGGGCACAGCAGGGATATCTCACTGATGACTTTGTTGATACAGTAGAACATACTTCATGAGAGGACACCCATGCTAGAGGACACCTCTCTATAAAGGACAGTTTTTATTTGCAAAATTACCATTTTTTCTATTTAGCAACTCTCTGGTAAGAAGACACCTCTCTGTAAAGGACACTTTGGCTCTGCAACTAGGTGTACTTTACAGGGAGGTAGTTCTACTGTACTAAAGGAACATATAAAGCCAGATTTCTTTAATTCAACACCCCAAGGGATCAGAGTGACTAAGATGTGTAGAAATCCTTTATGTTTGTTTGCTTTTGTGCTAGAACACCTTTTAAGGTGCATTCTAGCTGATCAATCTTCAAAAGGTATGCAGAGGTCTTCAAATTCTTTCAAATAGCAGAATATTCATCTCCAAAGCACCTCATTGTTAAATTTGGCTACTTGTGGTTGCTTAGGTTATTGAGAACCAACTGTTCAACAGTTAAATTGTATAAACCACAGCTATGCACAGACAGTCAATTGCGCTACCACAAATGGACAATTTTGGTGGACTAATAAGTTAATTTTAATTTAATATTATCCCTAGTACACATGGTACAGGCCATGATAATCATGGTGAGTATAAGTTGGAGACTGTTTTTTTACTGTAAGTGCACCACATGTTTACACATGTGAAAATCAGTTCGACTTTGCACTTACAAATGTGTCAGAACCCCGTTTGGTTACTTGCACTCACTGGTGAAGTTGTTGGACTTTTGCAAGAATCGGGGGTCATTGGAGCATTTTTTTTTTAATCAGAAAAAGGTGTCAATGTGGGATTTGATCCCAAGTTGTAGCGGTAGAAAACCAAAGGTTTAGACCACCCTTCCACCGACTCCCCAGGCTAATAAGTGAAGTAAGCAAGCGCACGCAAACTTGAAGTCGCATGCTACTGCCTAAAAAGTTATGTGCATGCGCTGACTATGGCAGGATTGCTGTTCCACACAGCAGTAGGGTGCATTACAACATAAGGTGTATTTAAAACAACATTTTATGATTTATATTTGATCGAATTATTGCAAGTATTGGATTATCATTGGTCACTTGATAGGTTGGGACTGAATAAATGGTCAAATTAAAGACTGTATAAACAGTAGAACCTCCATGAGAAGACACTCCCACTAGAGAACACCTCTCTACAAAGGAAAGTTTCGATCGCCAAAATTACCATGTTTATTATTTTGCAACTCTCCGGTAAGAGGACACCTCTCTCTAAAGGACAGTTTGGCTTTGAAACTAGGTGTCCTTTACAGGGAGGTTCTGCTGTATTTATATATATCCCAATCAAAGTTGATGGTGACAATGATCCTAAGGCTGAAGACCAATAGACATGTCATCCATAAAATATAACACAAGGTAATAGGTTTCAGTAACAGTGCTGTTACTGCGATGTCACATACTACTTATTTATTTGGGTTTTGTCTTATTACCTTGTGTTTTTAATCTATATTCCAAATTGTACCTAATCATTAATAATAATATACTTGAAGCCCCCCTCAACATGAGATCTCTGCCAAAGAAGAGGTAACACCTCATGATAAGCTTGGTAGTGCTGGGTGAAATTTGAACATGAAATAATTTTGCATAATCAATGTTATGAAAAGTTACACCTTGCATAGTTCCGCACATTTGCAAGATTTGGTTATATACTTGGTTTGTACAAAGCAATAACAAGCAATTTACATATACCAAATGAAAATATTAAGACGTGAATGTTTATTTTCACAAATAAATCAAACTTCTACTGTTCTTACTGCAATGAAAAAATATTGGGAGGGCTTGGCTCATCAGTGGTGAACCCTCCCAGTGGTCTCACCAATTTAATCTACCAGATTGTTTCTTTAGAGCTCTAATCCTATATTGGATAATTTGGCTTATATATGCCACACTGAAGGATAGCCTGCCCAGAATCCAACCCCTTCTCTACAGTGGGAGAAACAGCACAAGTAAGGGACTGTCCTGTAGTACGGTGTCCTGAGCCCCGAGCCGCTACGGTAACCATGAACAGGGAACTTTGAATGCCTCCCCCCTTTCAATGGGAAAAGACACAACCACTGAAGGATTGAATCTTAGAATATGTTTGTAAGAATGGAGCCGGGGCTACATCACCATATACTCTCATGTATGGGGCTGAAAGACGAACAAGAAGTGCTCCTCAGTGAAATAGGCCTTGAGGGACTGGAGCTCCTGTTGAATGAGGTGGTGAGAAACAGAGCTGGAGCGTTTGCGTTGTTCAAATTTTGGAAGACGGCTGAAGAGAAGGGGAAGCTATATACATAATCTAATTGATGCAAATAATTATATGTAAATAATCTTTGTCAGGATTAGAATGACGAATCCTGTATGGGACTTCGATTCCAGTAAAAGGCTTGTTGCTGCTGTTGTATATAGTCACAGTGTATAAATATATACTATACTATACCTACTACTTATAGGTTTCTCTCTGTATTCTTAGTTCTCTTCTCTTCAATTACTCTGTAAAATGGCGAATCTTTTATAGGACGAGAGGTCCTCAATAAACGCTTTTGTTGTTGTTGTAGAATATGTTTGTATTACAGAATATGACTACTATCCATTAGTTAAATGGTGTAACAATGCAAAGTGTTGATTTGGCAATGAACAAGGGCAGAATCTCACCCTGGAAGTTGCTGTAGAAGACAGCTCTGCTGTTCTTGTGGCTGCTGGAGCCTCCGATGTCCCAGAGCTCAACAAAGTAATCCTTCTGAGCCGGGGTTCCTTCCTTGTACTCATGGAGCTGGGACACACAGGCTCTAAACAACAACTGCCTCCAACTGCTTTATACACTCATGTGTGTTCCTGTAAGACAAAAATTAAGGAATGATAAGGCACAATTTGGATTAGAGATTATAAACATGAGGTAAGAAGACCAAATCCAAGTAAATTATTAGTGCGTGACGTTTTGGTAACAGCATTTTAAAATTATTAAATTATTGGGGGTTAAATTCTAATTTATGTTTATTAGCAAATTTTTCTAGGTGGAAAAGAGTCTTGTTCAAATCTCTTTCAGCTTTTTTCCAGTTAGTATTGCTGCTCCATAGAATAATGTTATCAGCGAAAAGTCCAATATTGGTTTTATGTGAAATTTTTTCTTCTATGCCTGCAATAAATAGGGTGAAGAGAGTTGGGCTTAGGACTGATCCTTGTGGTAATCCTTGGTACAATTTGAAGGTTTTAGATAGAGTGCCATTATATTTGACCCTGATGTATCTATTTTTAAGGAAATCATTTATCCAAGTGATAGCTTTTCCATCAATTTTGAAATGTTTGTATAATTTTGTAATTAACTTGTTTTTCCATACCCCCCTTATCAAAAGCTTGTGTAAGGTCTAAAAAAGCAGCTATTGTGTGGTTAGTTGGTTTTCTGTTTTGTGCATCTTTTACCTTTTGTGTGAAAAATAAGAGTTGGTCTATTGTCCCATGTCCTTTCCTAAATCCATATTGTTCTTCTGGTAAGAGATTTCTTGTGTCGAGGTGGTAGGTGAGTCGTCTGAGTATAATTTTTTCCATTAATTTGTAGCAAATACTTGTGAGGGAGATAGGTCGGTAGTTTTTTGGGTCATCAGCAGATTTGTCAAGTTTTTTAATAGGAATTATTGTTGCAATTTTCCAGTCTTGAGGCAATTTTCCAGTTTTCCAGGAGTTATTGAAAATATCAAGAAGTTTTTCTTTGCCATTTTTGCCCAAGTTTGATATCATTTGGCCATGGATTCCATCTGGCCCAGGAGTCTTGTTCAGGTCAGTGTTTTCTAATGCATAATCTAGCTCTTTCATATTGATTTTTTCATGGAAAATATTATGAGTGCTAGTGACGTTTTTACAGTCATGGATATCCTTTCGGGCCTTTTTTTCAACTTTCTTATCTTTTATTTCAAATTTGATTTTACTACTTATTTGATATGAATTACCTAAAAGATTAGCAGCATTTTTGTCATTAGTTGCTGGGGTACCATCTGTATTCTTAATCATATTTGTGTTTTCAGTTTGTGGCTGGGCTCTGTCAATTTGTTTTGCCAAATGCCAAAGTTTTGTATTTGGGTTTCTTGGGTTCAGGTTTTCACAAGTTTGTTTCCATTTTTCCCTTTTCATATTTACGTATATTCTTTTTATTTTTGCATTCACAATGTTCAGTTCAGTTCTACAATTTGTTTGGTTTTGGGTGCACTTTTTTGTAGTTCATTTCTTTTAGTTATAAGTGTTTGAATATCTTTTGCCTGGTGTGTATAATTTGGAATCCATTTCTTAATATTACCTCTTGGTATTGAAACTTTGTCTGCTTTAATAATGGTGTTTTTGAAAGATATCCAATTTTGTTCCAGATCTTTTATTCTAGTGGGTGCTTTTCTAAAGTCTTCATTGGTGTTTTGCTGGTAAAGATTCCAATTAGCCTTTTTGAAGTTCCAGAATTTTTCTTTAATTAAGCTGGTTTTGGTCTTGGTGCTAATTTCTATCAAAATAGGCAAATGATCACTTCCAATACTTATTGCTTTAATGGGATAAGCATAAAATCAAAAAGTATAAATATTACAAATTTTATTAGAGATTACCATGTTAATTCCATAATTCTGTACAGGTCCAGCATTTGAAACTGTATCTTGGAAAAACTAAAAGTACAAATCCTTATAACTGAATTATAATTACAAAGGATTTCATCATCTAATTTGTACCTTACAAATACAGTAGAACCTGCCTGTAAAGGACACCTAATTGCAGAGCCAAAATGTCCTTTAGGGAGAGGTGTACTCCTACTGGAGAGTTGCTAAATACAGTAGAACTACCTCCCTGTAAAGGACAACACCTAATTGCAGAGCCAAAGTGTTCTTTAGGGAGAGGTGTCCTCCTACTGGAGAGTTGCTAAATACAGTAGAACTACCTCCCTGTAAAGGACAACACCTAATTGCAGAGCCAAAGTGTTTTTTAGGGAGAGGTCTCCTCTTATCAGAGAGTTGCTAAATACAGTAGAACTACCTCCCTGTAAAGGACAACACCTAATTGCAGAGCCAAAGTGTTCTTTAGGGAGAGGTGTCCTCTTACCGGAGAGTTGCTAAATACAGTAGAACTACCTTCCTGTAAAGGACAACAACTAATTGCAGAGCCAAAGTGTCCTTTAGGGAGGGGTGTACTCTTACCAGAGAGTTGCTAAATGCAGTAGAACTACCTCCCTGTAAAGGACAACACCTAATTGCAGAGCCAAAGTGTCCTTTAGGGAGAGGTGTACTCCTACTGGAGAGTTGCTAAATACAGTAAAACTACCTCCCTGTAAAGGACAACACCTAATTGCAGAGCCAAAGTGTCCTTTAGGGAGAGGTGTCCTCTTACGGAGAGTTGCTGAATACAGTAGAAGTACCTCCCTGTAAAGGACAACACCTAATTGCAGAGCCAAAGTGTCCTTTAGGGAGAGGTGTCCTCTTACCGGAGAGTTGCTGAATACAGTAGAACTACCTCCCTGTAAAGGACAACACCTAATTGCAGAGCCAAAGTGTCCTTTAGGGAGAGGTGTACTCCTACTGGAGAGTTGCTAAATACAGTAGAACTACCTCCCTGTAAAGGACAACACCTAATTGCAGAGCCAAAGTGTCCTTTAGGGAGAGGTGTACTCCTACTGGAGAGTTGCTAAATACAGTAGAACTACCTCCCTGTAAAGGACAACACCTAATTGCAGAGCCAAAGTGTCCTTTAGGGAGAGGTGTGCTTCTACTGGAGAGTTGCTAAATACAGTAGAACTACCTCCCTGTAAAGGACAACACCTAATTGCAGAGCCAAAGTGTCTTTTAGGGAGAGGTGTCCTCTTACCGGAGAGTTGCTGAATACAGTAGAACTACCTCCCTGTAAAGGACAATACCTAATTGCAGAGCCAAAGTGTCCTTTAGGGAGAGGTGTACTCCTACTGGAGAGTTGCTAAATACAGTAGAACTACCTCCCTGTAAAGGACAACACCTAATTGCAGAGCCAAAGTGTTCTTTAGGGAGAGGTGTCCTCTTACCTGAAAGTTGCTAAATACAGTAGAACTACCTCCCTGTAAAGGACAACACCTAATTACAGAGCCAAAGTGTCCTTTAGGGAGAGGTGTACTCCTACTGGAGAGTTGTTAAATACAGTAGAACTACCTCCCTGTAAAGGACACCTAATTGCAGAGCCAAAGTGTCCTTTAGGGAGAGATGTCCTCTTACTGGAGAGTTGTTAAATACAGTAGAACTACCTCCCTGTAAAGGACAACACCTAATTGCAGAGCCAAAGTGTCCTTTAGGGAGAGATGTCCTCTTACTGGAGAGTTGTTAAATACAGTAGTACTACCTCCCTGTAAAGGACACCTAATTGCAGAGCCAAAGTGTCCTTAAGGGAGAGATGTCCTCTTACTGGAGAGTTGTTAAATACAGTAGAACTACCTCCCTGTAAAGGACAACACCTAATTGCAGAGCCAAAGTGTCCTTTAGGGAGAGGTGTACTCCTACTGGAGAGTTGCTAAATACAGTAGAACTACCTCCCTGTAAAGGACAACACCTAATTGCAGAGCCAAAGTGTCCTTTAGGGAGAGGTGTGCTTCTACTGGAGAGTTGCTAAATACAGTAGAACTACCTCCCTGTAAAGGACAACACCTAATTGCAGAGCCAAAGTGTCTTTTAGGGAGAGGTGTCCTCTTACCGGAGAGTTGCTGAATACAGTAGAACTACCTCCCTGTAAAGGACAATACCTAATTGCAGAGCCAAAGTGTCCTTTAGGGAGAGGTGTACTCCTACTGGAGAGTTGCTAAATACAGTAGAACTACCTCCCTGTAAAGGACAACACCTAATTACAGAGCCAAAGTGTCCTTTAGGGAGAGGTGTACTCCTACTGGAGAGTTGTTAAATACAGTAGAACTACCTCCCTGTAAAGGACACCTAATTGCAGAGCCAAAGTGTCCTTTAGGGAGAGATGTCCTCTTACTGGAGAGTTGTTAAATACAGTAGAACTACCTCCCTGTAAAGGACACCTAATTGCAGAGCCAAAGTGTCCTTTAGGGAGAGGTGTACTCCTACTGGAGAGTTGCCAAATACAGTAGAACTACCTCCCTGTAAAGGACAACACCCAATTACAGAGCCAGAGTGTCCTTTAGGGAGAGGTGTACTCTTACTGGAGAGTTGTTAAATACAGTAGAACTACCTCCCTGTAAAGGACAACACCTAATTACAGAGCCAGAGTGTCCTTTAGGGAGAGGTGTACTCTTACAGGAGAGTTACTAAATAGTAAAAAATGGTTATTTTGCAAATGAAAACTGTCCTTTATAGAGAGGTGTCCTCTAGCGCGAGTGTCCTCTTATGGAGGTTCTACTGTATATTGTATTGATAAATTGTTGAGATGACTTTTGCTTTTGTTTTGGATACATGAATATTATTATGATATTGGAGGGGGTCGGTGGAAGGATGGTCTAAACCGTTGGCTTTCGACCGCTACGACCCGGGTTCGATTCCTGCATCGGGCACTTTTTTATGTTTAAAAAAAAAAAAGAATGCTCCAATGGCCCCTGATTATTGCAAAAGTCCAACCCCACCAGCGAGTGCAAGTAACCAAACGGGACTCTGACACATTTGTAAGTTCAAAGTCGAACTGCTTTTCACATGTGTAGACATGTGGTGCACTTACAGTAAAAGCAGTCGCTAACTTCTACCCATCATGATTATCATGGCCTGTACCACATGTACTAGGGATAAGCAAAAAAGAAGGGTAATAAGACCAAATACAAATAAATAGTGTGTTCACACATTTATTGGGATTTGATCTTATTACCTTCTGTCTTGTGTCTTATTATGATAGTGTTTTAATTCATGAAGAGAATAATAGTTTTGAATCACAATTTACTTTAATTTTGATATGATGACATAATTGAGGATGCAAGGTAATAAGACCAAATAAATAATAAAAGAAAACAAGACCTAATCCAAATAATTTATTAGTGTGTGACGTTTCGGCAACAACATTGTCACCATCATCAGACAAAAGAATTAAAAAAAAAAAAAAAATGAAAAAAAAAACTAATAAATTATTTGGATTAGGTCTTGTTTTCTTTTATTATAATCTATAATCCAAATTGTGCTTTATCACGACCAAATAAATAATTTGTGTGTGACAGCGTTTTTACCATCTTCAGACAAAAGTACTAAATGAGAAAAAATATCACAACATGTTTTAAATAGTTACTGTTATCAAGTGTGTAAACAAGATAGCAAGGCTATTATTTGGATTTGGTCTTATTACCTTGTGTTGGTGGTGGTGTCTTGTTCATGGAGCAGATCAGATCGGTCCGTGCACTCTGATCACAATACCGGCCAACTGAGGTGGTGGTGGTGTCTTGTCCATGGAGCAGATCAGATCGGTCCGTGCACCCTGATCACAATACCGGCCAACTGAGGTGGTGGTGGTGTCTTGTCCATGGAGCAGATTAGATCGGTCCGTGCACTCTGATCACAATACCGGCCAACTGAGGTGGTGGTGGTGTCTTGTCCATGGAGCAGATCAGATCGGTCCGTGCACTCTGATCACAATACCGGCCAACTGAGGTGGTGGTGGTGTCTTGTCCATGGAGCAGATCAGATCGGTCCGTGCACCCTGATCACAATACCGGCCAACTGAGGTGGTGGTGGTGTCTTGTCCATGGAGCAGATCAGATCGGTCCGTGCACTCTGATCACAATACCGGCCAACTGAGGTGGTGGTGGTGTCTTGTCCATGGAGCAGATCAGATCGGTCCGTGCACCCTGGATGTCCTCTTCTGGATTGATGACTACCATATATAGGGCTGCAAGGATGGCCGGGTATATATGGTCCGGAGTGAGTTGGATGTTGTAACAGTTATTGCAGTTCCTGTAGGATCTAGTCATGTCTGGGTTTATCTTCATTCCTTTAAAATGTCCTGTTCTGATTCTTGATACTGTTGTCGTTAATTCTCTGTTAATGTTGAGGTTGCATATGGGCTGGGGTATTTTGGTTTTTGTAATAAGTTTTGCTTTTGCTATTGTATTTGTGTCTTTCGGTGTTATTGAATTGGTTTCCATGCCTGTTTTCATCTTTCCTTCGCTAGGCCATCAGCCTGTTCATTGCCCTCTATTTCAACATGGGCTGTTATCCATTGCATAGTACATCTTTTGCCCATTGTGTAAAGTCGCCTCAGGATTTCATGTATTTGGTAGGTTAGGTTTATTTTCCTCTCTCTATTGCCTGTAGAGATGATTTAGAGTCTGTTATGATTATTCCTCGAGTTTTATTTTCTTCTGAGGAAATATAGAGGTTCAGACTTTCTTTGATGGCCAATAGTTCAGCAGTATAGTTTGAAGATATTTTTACTGTACTGATATTTCTGGTTATTTCGGTATTATCTGGTAATTGTCGTACTATATGCCTCCTCCTCAATTATTTAAAGTTTCGTTAGAGGAGCTATCTGTGTAGGCTATGGCGTGATCTTTCAATAGGTTCATTGTTCTTAAAGCTTTTTCTTCTAGGTTGTTGGGTGGGTCTTTCTTTGTGCAGGGTTCGATGAGATGTAGGGATATGGTGGTATTTGGGGGCAAAATTTATGTCGTTTCCGGCTGTTCATAGTAGGTTGTGTTTAGGTGCTTTAAACCGATTAGACTTCTCATCTCTTTGTCTTGTTGTAGTAGTGAGGAGCGATGTAGCCTGTTTTTATTGTTCCATGACTTAAATGTTTGCTGTAAGATGTGGTTTTTATTGCAGCTTCTCATTCTGTCAGTAAATTTTATGGCTGAAAGTGGTCTTCTTTCTTCCAGATCTTGAAGTTCACTTTCCTTTTCTGCTTTTGAGTTGTTTGTTGAGTAGACTGCGCCTATGATTATTTTTGTGGCTTTATCTTGGACTTGGTTTAGTTTTTCTTTGGCCGAGTTTGAAGCGTTGCCCCAGATTGGAGAGGCATATTCTAATCTAGGCCTGACTATGCTGGTGTAGGTGGTCCTGAGAGTTTGGGCTTTTGATCCCCATTTGCTGCTACAAAGATGTTCCATTAGTATAATTATGTTTTGTGTTCTATACGAGGTTTCTGTGATATGTTTTATAGAGCGGAGTTCTGGATCCAAAGTTACTACTAGGAATTTTGGGTTATTTGTCGTCTCAAGTAATCTGTCGTTTTGAAGTAATTTGGGTATGATTTTGCTTCTGTTTATCCTGTCTGTATTGAAGATGCTAACTTTTGTTAGGGTTGAGTAGCAGCTTCAAATTGTTGGCCCAAAATTATATACCATTTAAAGAGGAAATAAGATTCTATGTTTCTTATGTGTGTGCTTGTATTCCATATGATGATATCATAGATGGCTGTATCGGAAGTAAGATGTTTGTGGATAATCTCATCTCCACACTGGGTGAAGTAGATTGCCTTTGTCATTAAGACTGGGAGCACTACTCAGTGGCAGGCTGACTCCAAAAGAAATGGCTGCCTCTGACATGAGGAACAGACGCCATGTGCAGCCGCTCCTAACATGGAGCTTGTATACCGCTCCTGTATACCTAGATTAGGAGATCTTACAGGGTACTATCAGCCAGGCCAGCTGAGCCCAGGTTTTTTAGTGAGCTTGTTATTTCTCCCTTCTCCTGTGGATAATGGTAGAGCCGGAAGAGCAGGGGGCTTAATACCTGTGGCACCCCACATTTTGGTTATTTTTGAATTTGTGCTGTTACCTGGGATTTCCTATCCCTCAAGAAGTTAGCTATCCAGATCAGAAGTTTTCCTATTATTCCTAAACCATGTGATATATTGATTATCTTGGTGTCTCCATACTCTGTTGAATGCTGATGTCTAGGAAGACTGCTTTTGCTTGGTTTCTCCTGAAAATCGTCTATTGTTGTTTGTGTGAAGTAAAAAGGCTGTTCTTCCACACTGTGGTTTGCTCTGTAAGCATTTGGTAATAGTTCAATTTATTGTTTTCTATAAGCCAATGCCTGAGTCGTCTATGGATCATACGTGTCGAGCTTTGAACAAAGTATTCGAATCACTGGACAGAGTAACCAGCATAGAATAAAGTAAAACTATTGCAACTCAATGATTGTTGGGAAGAATGAAAATTTATTTGTAAATAATACAAAAAAATTATAGGTAAAGAATTATTTCAAAAGAGAGAGATAGAGTTTTGGATCTCAAGACGCGAGCACGCGACAACGACAACAACTTGAGAACAAAGAGAGAGGGGGGCCGGAAGTTGCATCATGGGCGTGACATCACCCCTGCATGGGTGGTGGCTGGCTCGCGCCGCGTGGGGGGAGGGGGGGGGGGCGTCTTCTTCCACGGCTTTCTTACATTTTGAAGGCCTCCCTCTCAATATCTCCAGATAAAATGAGAATTAAAACACACACAAAAAAAGGCAGTGGATCTGCAACACTTGGTGTCTCCATACTCTGTTGAATGCTGATGTCTAGAAAGACTGCTGTAGTTATTTTGCTTGGTTTCTCCTGAAAACCGTCTATTGTTGTTTGTGTGAAGTAAAAAGGCTGTTCTTCTACACTGTGGTTTGCTCTATAGTCAGTTTGGTAATAGTTCAATTTATTGTTTTCTATAAGCCAATTCATGAGTCGTCTATGGATCATACGTTCTGTGATCTTACAGAGTATGCTTATTACCTTGTGTTTATCTACACAAGGTAATAAGACCAAATCCAAATAAATAAATAGTGTGTGACGTTTCAGCGTTGTTACCATCTTCAGACAAAAGTACTGAAGGAGAGAATTTTACCACAACATGCTTTTAAATTATCCCTGTTATCAAGTGTGTAAACAAGATAACAGGAACTATTTAAAAGCATGTTGTGGTAAAATTCTCTCATTCAGTACTTTTGTCTGAAGATGGTAACAACGCTGAAACATCACACACTATTTATTTATTTGGATTTGGTCTTATTACCTTGTGTTTATAATCTATAATCCAAATTGTGCCTTATCAACTTGTGGTTATCTCTATATTTGAAAAATCCGGTTGAAAAATAACTTTATTAGGTACCATTTAAATAGAGAAACCTAGGTAATGATATTTACAGTGGATAGGTTCTTTACTTAAACAATGTGTTCACATATTTATGAGGTTTAAGCTTTGTGCAGGGTCTTGAATATGGGATGTTCCTCTAATTCTAAAATGGGCTGTTATCCTCATTTATTATTATTATTTTTACTTATCCCTAGTACACGTGGTACAGGCCATGATAATCATAGTGGGTAGAAGTTAGCGACTGCTTTTACTGTAAGTGCACCACATGTCTACACAAGCAGTTCAACCTTTGCACTTACAATTGTGCCAGCGCCCCGTATGGTTACTTGCACTTGCTGGTGGGTTTGGACTTTTACAAGAATCAGTGTCATTAAAGCTTTTTTTTTTATCAGAAAAAAGTGCCCAATGCAGGAATTGAACCCGGGTCGTAGTGGTCGAAAACCAACGGTTTAGACCATCTTTCTACCGACCCCCATCCTCATTTATTTTTTAAACAACAAAGCTTTAAGGACTTTTAGTTTTATACAGATTCTCTGAGTAGAAGAGTGTATATACAGGAATAACAGTGATACAGTAGAACCTCCATGAGAGGACACCCCGCTAGCGGACACTTCTCCACAAAGGACAGTTTTCATTTGCAAAATTACCATTTTTACAATTTAGCAACTAAACTCAGCCTTTTCCGGTCCCAAGCCCGGATGAAAAAGGAAGAGGGGGAGCAGTAACAAGCTTGCTAAAAAATCTGGGCTCAGCTGGCCCAACTGATAATACCCTGTAAAGGCTTCTAATCTAGGGATACAGGATGAGCAACGTTTTTACTCCATGTTAGGAGCGGCTGCACATGGCGTCTGTTCCTCATGTCAGTGGTGGCCATTTCTTTTGGAGCTAATTCGGCTTGCCACTGAGTAGTGCTCCCATTCTTAATGACAAAGGCAGATGCATTTTACTTCACCCAGTCATGATCTCAAGCTTTACAAGCTTGATACCCTAAAATGATTGAGTGGAGATAAGAAAGAAGAGGAAGAAGCAACTCTCCTGTAAGAGGACATCTCTCCCTAAAGGACACTTTACTCTGCAATTAGGTGTCCTTTACAGGGAGGTTCTACTGTATTTAGCAACTCCCCGGTAAGAGGACATCTCTCCCTAAAGGGAACTTTGCCCTGAAATTAGGTGTCCTTTACACGGAGGTTCTACTGTATTTAGCAACTCTCCGGTAAGAGGACATCTCTCCCTAAACGACACTTTGGATCTGCAATTAGGTGTTGTCTTTTACAGGGAGGTTCTACTGTAGTTCACTTATTTTTATCTCACTACATTTTTTTTCCCCTTTTTTTCCACTTGTCTATATTTGCTATAGGAGTTTCCTTAGCTTGGGTATTGTAAAAATATATTATCAGTTAATTCCTACACAATAAAAGTAAATACAGTGGCCAGAAAACTAATGTATTTATGATAAACCAGCTCACCTTTACTTCAACATTACAGCCAATGGTCCAAGAGGAATTGTTGATGGGCTCCTTGTAGCAGATGAGGTGGACTAATGATGATTTTCCCACTCCTGGACACTAACTAATGCTATAATAAATTATGATATGACAGGTGAGTATTCTACCAAATAAAAGTCAATAGATCTACATTACAATTAGATTTTTTTCCATAGAATTTAATAGATAATTATTAAAAAATTGTAAATACCCGAATCTCCTGCAA
Organism: Cordylochernes scorpioides; assembly: GCA_030710605.1. Lineage (NCBI taxonomy): Eukaryota > Metazoa > Arthropoda > Arachnida > Pseudoscorpiones > Chernetidae > Cordylochernes > Cordylochernes scorpioides. The sequence continues at coordinate 96,173,681 of CP092863.1, read as the reverse complement.
CTATTATTTTGACTTTATCTATTCCGATCGGATTCATTAAAAATAATCCTATAATAACAATAAATATTAATTTAAAAATTTATTAAAAACAGGCAAGATAGTCTGAAACAAAATACATGTATTTACAATTCCTAAAGTTTACTTTTGATGATGATTGCAATTTGCTGCTACTTCATTCAATCTCTGTGATTAAAAAAATCTATATTGTGCAAATAGTATAATTTTACATGAATAAAATAAAGAGGTTATGTGTAAAAATTTAAATTAAAATATTTAAATATGATAATACATTTAGTTTGAAAAGTCGAGTGAATTTTAAAATTTTAAAATATATGATGCATTTTTTTTTAATAGAAGTAATATTTTAATTAACTACACTGTAATGTTTACGATTCAATTCTAAGGTGCCTTTTTCA
>CP092863.1:96049460-96173165 GCA_030710605.1 Cordylochernes scorpioides | reverse complement strand
CTTCAGTCCTATACTTCCTCACATCCTTCTGTTCCATCCTTCCTCACTCCCATGTTTAGGATCATAACTTTCATATTCTACAGTGTCTTACCTGACTAACAAGATATTTGCTGTTGCAGCGAGACTGTGTGTCCTTGGATCTTCAAGCGGAAGGTATGCAGTCGTCTTTATATTATGTCGACCCGTAGTATAGCATCATATACATCTACAGAACATTAGGGGAAACATAGCTTCGACAGTAGAGATATATAGAGTTCCGCAGTACAGTAAACATAGCTCATACACTTAGAGTCTTACAGTATAGTAAACATAGCTCTCACAGTAGAATTGTATAGTTTCCTACAATGCAGCATACATGTATTCTCTAGTAGAGTAGTACAGAGTCCTTTAGTACAGAAAAGGTATTAGGCCCTGCGAAGCAGAGCCAGGGATGATATAGACTCCTGTGGTCCTTCCTTCAGTCACTCAGCCAAAGGAATGATGCATTCTCCATGCACCAAGCGGCCATATGGTCTAGCTCAGTGGGGTCGACTAATAAGCCCACAGGCATCTTCGAGAATTTCTTAGCCAGGTTGTCGTCCGGGCCCTCTCGTTCGGACTTGGTTAAACCCGTCCTACGCTCCAATAGTCCTATAGTACAGTAAACATAGCTCTCCCAGTAGATTATAGTGTCCACAAGTACAGTAGGTGATAGTAGAATGCGGCTGTCCAGGAGAACGTGTCCTTCGATCCTGCGTCCCTGGCCAACTCCGCCTAGTACCTCCGTGAAGGTAGGCCGACGTCTAGCCTGGCCCCAGTGAGAATGGATTCCTAACTCTCCCTTTGTGTTCTAGGAGCTTTCCAGGACAATTCTACATCATTACACCTCATAAATATTCGCCTTTTATTTTTTTTAGTTTTCATAAAATAAAATAATTTTTTTTTATATAAAATATGTGTCTCTTCTTATATTTTGTTTATTTAAATCTATACATAAACTATATCAAACATGATTTTTTCCCTTATTCTAACGATAATTGATAGTTAATCCTGTTTTATGAATCAATCTTTGATGGCAGCAAATAAGAAATAGTAATCTAATGTGGGTACAAGAATACTTGAATTAGGTAAATTCCGGGTAGATGTGATTCGGGAGTGTTGTCATGGTGGAATTAGGTGCCGAGGAACCCAACGGGGTCTAGACTCGAAGTTTTCACTGATGGCAGCGACCAAGGGAATATAGAGGTCGCTATTTTCGAAAATGGAATCCTTAGAAATTTATCTTTAGATATGGTAACTAGTATACTCAGCTGATTTGGTAGCCGTAAGAGAGACTTGGAGGCTGTCATTGGGAAAAGAATATCCTCAAAGGCGACTTCATATCTGCACTTATCTGTGGGCAAAAAGGGTAAATTGCAAATGGAATTATAGCGGCCCAGAGGGTAATGCACCCTTAAGAGGTTACGACCTGATTGAAGACAACGAACTGGTAAGCTAGCTGGTAAACTAGAAAAAGTGGGGGCCAAGAAGTAAAAATAGTAGTAACGCCAATGTCGAAAAAATATGTTTACAAAATGATTGTTAAACATGTAAACGAAAATTGAGCTTAGAGATGGAGAACCGCTGAAACAGGAAGAAAGGACTCTATTATTGGATCAAAACTTCAGCAAAAAATAGTATGGTTCTATCCCCCCCCCCCCCCCCCCCCCCCCCCCCCCCCCCCCCCCCCCCCCCCCCCCCCAAAAAAAAAAACATATCAAGATTCAAGATAAAGCCAGATACCCAATGCATCTTTTGTGAAAGTTAATGCTGACGCAAAGCACTACATCGTGGATTACACAAATTTGCCAAGATACATAATAAAGATGACAAATGTCATGAGGCGCTAATGAGCATGAAGAGTTCATTGCTCGTGGCAGCTCAATTAAACAAGAAGTAGAAAAGATGTCGCGCGGCCTTGGATCGCTTCTGGACACAGTAGCCTACCCCACATGAATATTTCTGCCGTGGATGAAGGTTGCTGGCGAAAATATCTTTCCAGCTATGATGTTATATGAAGGTGAATGTCCCAAGCCTGGTAAAGAAAGGTAACGGATCTATTCGCGTCCTGCCAGGTGGTGTTGTAGGTTTCTCTAGTTAAGTAGGAGATACGTTTTAGGCTAGTTGGTCATCTTAATCTAGAATTTAGTCTAGGTGACCTCCCTCTCTGTGTAGAGACGGTTCTAGGCATTCAACCTAGGGGGCCTCCCTGTGTAGAGACGGTTCTAGGCATGCAACCTAGGGGTCCTCCCTGTGTAGAGACGGTTCTAGGCATGCAACCTAGGGGCCCTCCCTGTGTAGAGACGGTTCTAGGCATGCAACCTAGGGGTCCTCCCTGTGTAGAGGACGGTTCTTGGCATGCAACCTAGGGGACCTCCCTGTGTAGAGACGGTTCTAGGCATGCAACCTAGGGGCCCTCCCTGTGTAGAGACGGTTCTAGGCATGCAACCTAGGGGGTCCTCCCTGTGTAGAGACGGTTCTAGGCATGCAACCTAGGGGGGCCTCCCTGTGTATAGATTGTTTTTGGCATGCAACTTAGGGGCCTCCCTGTATAGAGTGGTTCTTGGCATGCAACCAAGGGGACCTCCCTGTGTAGAGACGGTTCTAGGCATGCAACCTAGGGGGCCTCTCTGTGTATAGATTGTTCTTGGATTAATATATATATATATATATGCATATATATTTACACGAAAATAAACTGAAGAGGACTTTGCCTACAAAGGAAAAAATAAAAATCTAGTCCACAAAATCACCCTCCCGCCTCACATACCTTAATTCAGCAATCCATGTTCAGGATTGGAAAAGAGCGGCCAGAGCTGAGCCAAGCCAGCGGCCTATGCTCTCGCAGTTATAGCAACTCCTCTTCTTTCCGCCTTTCTTCCTTAAGTATCCAATCTCCCAAAAAAAAATGTTTCCGCTGGCTTACACGGAACTCCAAAAATAAATTTCCAGCTCACCTCCTCCAGTGTTACTGAACTCACCCCCAAAGTTATTGTTATCCTTCTCTCTGTATAATAAAATATAATAGAAATAAAATTAAAGAAAAATTCACCAAATATATATATAGGGATTAAAAAGTGTTGAAATTTCAAAATATATATCTATATATATAAAAATGAATGTATGTGTGTCTGTTTGTTTGTTTGTCCTTTATGCCTGACCAAACCACTCATTGGATCGCCATGAAACTTTGGGAAGTTATTTAGTATAGTACTGGAAGGTTTCTAGCAAATAAAATTTTTGAAATAACTTTTCGCTTTAAAATAATCAAGATAAATATTCTAATTTATCTGTTATAATTCAACAATCTGCTCTAAATATTATCATGATGATACGATGATTTTGTAATGTAGAAAATTAGGAAAGACAAAATTCAGGATGACACGGCAATTTATTTGAGACAAGAATAATGATACAATTCAAAGGCAAGATACTATTCCTTTAACTTCCAATTACCGAGGGAACCGGGAAAAAATGTTCACTTTATCGAGAGATTCGTTAAACAAACCTTTACTCGGGTAAAACCCGGGCGAAGCTGGGTACATCCATACAAGAATAATGATACAATTCCAATTACCGAGGGCACCAATTAATATTGATTTTATTCAACTCATCGAGTATTTTTAAAGGGACCGGGAAAAAATGTTCACTTTATCGATAGATTCGTTAGACAAACCTTTACTCGGGTAAAACCCGGGCGAAGCCGGGAATATCCATTTCGTAGCTTAACCCGTCTCTCCAAGAGGCAGTCTCTTATTAAAGGTCTATTAGAGATTCTTTAATAGCAATTAAAATCTTCAATGAGAGACCACCAACAGGAGAAACAAGTTGATTCATGTTTTTAGGTGGTCTTTCTTAAGAGACTATTTACATATATTAAAATATGAAAAAATTAAAATATTTTATCAAGATAAATATTCTAATTTATCTGTTATAATTCAACAATCTGCTCTCAATATTATCATGATGATACGATGATTTTGTAATGTAGAAAATTAGGAAAGACAAAATTCAGGATGACACGGCAATTTATTTGAGACAAGAATAATGATACAATTCCAAGGCAAGATACTATTCCTTTAACTTCCAATTACCGAGGGAACCAATTAATAATGATTTTATTCAACTTATCGAGTATTTTTCAAGGGACCGGGAAAAAATGTTCACTTTATCGAGAGATTCGTTAGACAAACCTTTACTCGGGTAAAACCCGGGCGAAGCCAGGTACGTCCATACAAGAATAATGATACAATTCCAAGGCAAGATACTATTCCTTTAACTTCCAATTACCGAGGGAACCAATTAATATTGATTTTATTCAACTTATCGAGTATTTTTCAAGGGACCGGGAAAAAATGTTCACTTTATCGAGAGATTCGTTAGACAAACCTTTACTACCCGGGCGAAGCCGGGCGGGTCCGCTAGTAATAAATAAACATAGGAAACCTGGACATCTTGGGGTCGGCTTGGAAAGGTTTACGGCTCGTGGTAGAGCTGATGTTCCGCCTGAAGATATTATCAGCCACCATGGGTCCATGGCTTGTCCATAGGGATAGGTATGCTAGAGTCTGGTTTGATGCTGGTGGGTTCAAGTCAACCACCATAGATCAAGTGACTTGAGAATAGGGAAGGGGTGTCCGAGGTCATATCAGACTCTGGCTCGGTGCTATCAAGGCTGAAGTCTTCAGATCTCATCTACTCCTCACAAACACCAGAGCCTTACAGCTTAGAAGAGGGTGGATGGAATATGGTTAGATTATAGGTGAAGTTCTGGGTGAATCGTAATATACTACAGGGTGATCCAAAAGTCCCGCACAACTTTAAAAATTAATAACTCCGCGAATATTTGCGCTAGAACAATGCGGTAAACACCATTGTGTTCAGAATGCAATGGGATTTTTTATGGCAAATATTGAAAATTTCGAAATTGATTTTTAGTTACAATTTCATTCCCTAGATGGCGCTGTACCAGAATCAGAAATTCAGCGGCCAAATTGTTTGATTAATTGAAAAATATAACTGATCGACACGTATTTTTTCCTTTTTGTATAACAGGAAAGAATCCTAATAATATCAAATCGTTAATTAATAAAGCACCATTTCGCCAAAAGTTAGAAGAAATGGTTAACGATTTTTAGATACAATCTGAGATATGTAAAATAGGTATATGCAAATTAAAACATGTAGCAAAAATATTTATATTTTTGGTAGAGTTTTGTCAAATATATTGAATGTTTGAAAAACATAGCTGAATTCAATACACGATTTTTTGAAATGTTAATATAGTACCAAAAATTATGATGGTACTACTAATAGGATTTCTTGCTATAAGGAATGTGTAATTTCTTGAATAATTGGCGACACTCGACTATTTAACTGGAAATTTGTCATGATCCAACAAATGAAATATAGATGGGAGTGACAAAATACATTTGTCGTACTTTATTCCAAATATCCTATGGGCTTGTCAAATGTTATCATTGTTTATTATACTGTACACGATTTTTTAAAATGTATCCCCTCAAATATAAATATAATTTTTAAATCAACCTTTTGCGTTGAAAAACGTGGTAGTAAAATCATTTTGTATTATTTTTTTTTTTTTGCCCAAAATTTCTAAAGGTGGGGGGTTACAGAGAATATTCCTTATGCTATTTCTTTTAATGTGAGCGAAAAGCGATAAATTAAACATAAGGGGTAAAATTGTGTGTACAGTGTTATTCGAGAAGTTATAACACTTTGGTCTGCACGACATAATATAAGATGTGAGCAAATGACAAACAAAAATTACTTTTCACGAATAAAAAAGAGACAAGATATGAGGACAGAATTTATTTACCCATAACCCAACACAAAGAGCTGCAAAACATTGGTAGATAATATAATACATGGAAGCTTTTATAACACATGAGGTAACTGCCTTCTCTCTTGTATTAGGTCAGAATCCTTGTTCAATGTGGCGACCTTCATTCTCAAACACCGCCTGCAGACGATAGATGACAGAATGGACAGCATTAAATAAAATATCTGATGAAATTGATGAAACGTGCCTTCTGATAGAAGCCTTCAACATGACCAATGTGGTAGGCCGACATCGATAAACACGCGACTTAATGTACCCCCATATCCAAAAATCGCAAGGCGTCAAGTCTGGTGATCTTGAAGGCCACTGGTGTATAAAGTGGCGACTTATCACACGATCTTCACCGAACGTATCCTTCAGCAATTGTTTGGCACCGCGGGAGATATGAGGAGGTCCTCCATCTTGCATGAATGTTATTTCGCTCAGTGCTTGTCTGTCCTGCATTATGGGGATAACCTTTTCTCTCAAAAGTTGAACATAACGTTCACCAGTTACAGAAACGGTTTTAGATGTTCTTCCATTTATTTCTTAAAAGAAAAATGGCCCAATAATAAAAGAAGAAGTGAACCCACACCAAACTATAACTCTGGGCTGATGAAGTGGCATTTCTGTAAAAATCCTAGGGTTTTCTGTTGCCTAAATGCGACTGTTTTAAGTCAGAAGATCAGCAGCCCGTTCTCTTACGGCTCCATCCCGACTGCACAGCCTTCCAGGCTGAACTTCTGGCAATCCGCTGGGCGGTCCGTCTGGTGAAGGAAGGTTATTCAAGAAATGCGATCACTATCGCGTCGGACTGCAGATCAGCTCTGTCAGCCATATGTACGTCAGGTCCAGTTCGATCGACATTATTAGCTAAGATTATTCTCGCACTGAACACCAACCAAAACGTAAATCTGTGTTGGGTGCCGGGACACTGCGGCATCGACGGAAAGGAAAGAGCAGACAGAGCTGCTAAGAACGCGGCCGTTTTGATCTTTAGAGCCATCATTTTCCATTCTGCCTAGAAGCCTGGCCCGTAACCACTCACGCGCGGCAGCCCTAGACGCATGGACGGAGGTTTATTGCCAGGACCACTACAACAGACACCTGAGGAGAATAGCCCATACTCCAGACCGGCTGCTTCAATTTCTCCCCTAAGGTCTGTCCTGGAGAAGTCACCACCACCTTACTTACAGGACATGGCCATGTTCGGGCAGACTTGGTTCTCTGGCGTCCTGGGGAAGACCCATCTTGCCCACATTGTATGGAGGAACAACAGACTGTGGACCACCTTCTATTCAGATGCCCTGCTTTCATGCAACACAGAATGAAGACAGCTCTGCTGCTTGGGAAGACCTCCTTCGACCCAGTCTCGTTGGCTGGACTCCCGGGTTCTCTGCAGGCATGGAACTTCCTGACCAGCTGGTTCGGCTCTGCAATTGGCTCTATGTAAATATAATCTAAAGTAACTGGTTTCTACTAGTTAGCTGGACAGCCCGGGCAGTTGGCGTTTCTTGCGCTCCAGGGGCCTGGGTTATCCTTATTTCTCTCTCTATACTCTTGGAAGTTTGTTCCTCACATCCACAGAAGCATCTTGAATCCTGCACTGCTTTGATGAATTTTAAAAAGCTTCTAAAATTTCCGTGATTTGTAATAAATTTAGAGTTGTGGAAATTTGCCCGAAAATAATTCGGAATATTAGCGGGAAAGAAACTTTGAAATGTTTGGTTAGTACTTTTCTTCAATAGTGTAATTTTATATTTAATCAAATTTTCAATTATATCTGGAATATCCAAGTCGTATCGCTGTTAATGCTCGATCGATAAATATTTTATTCAAGCACGTTGTCGTTGATTTTTATTTGACAAATCCATGTTGTCTGGAGCTCAAAAGATTATTACTTTCATAAAATTCATAATTCGATTTTTCAAAATTTTTTCGAAAATTTTTGAAAGATTTGAAATCAATGAGATAGGTCGATAACTTTTTGTTGATTCTAAATTAGATTTATGTGGTTTAGGAATTATCTTTAGAGCTGCTATTTTCCACTTCTCCGGATAATACCCCTTTTTGAATACATTTATTAAATAGTTTGCATAACATATGCTTAATTTTTGGGTAAGCACATTTGATCATATTGTGGCGAAGAAATATTTTATTATTTAATTTAATATAATTCAATGAAAATACTCAACAGATTATAAAAAAATATATGTCATAATTTGTATATAATTGTATGCCCCCCGGCCCACTATGCATGTACAATGTATGATTTTCAAAGATTTAATAAAGAATAAGGTAACTGGAGGAAAGAAAGTAACAAAAAGACATAGGAGGTAGATCTAGAAGAGAACATAATTATTAATAACGTCACAGTTAACCTTCTGACCCCGGAAACCCTGCGAGCTAAGTTTAAACCAATATTTCCGGACAAGACAGGACGTATCTGGTGACCAGAAGTTATAAAAGTTTGAGAGACGCCCAATTTCCGGAACAAGACCGGACGTATTTGATACCGCGGAAGTAAAATAGAGTCGAAATAACACGATACTTCCTGACCCAGGCCGGGCGTATCTTCCATCAAAGCAGCCGCCGGTCCAATTAGGAAGCAACCACTAAGTAGGTCAACCAATAGGAAAACGGGCACGTTCTATCCCTCGACCAATGGGAAAGAAGCCAACTCGTGGTGTTAAATCGGAAAGCAAGAATTGTCATTAACGTTTGGCTCTCATAGGAACAACACCTACAGTAGCGACTTGGCTCCCACCGAGTTCAGATCAGTTGTGATTTGGCTTCCAACAAGGTGACATCTGCTCTAGACCTCTCTCCCTCTGCTCATCCCACAGCTAAGTACAATCACCGCCATGTGATCAGATAATTAACAATCAAAACCCGCTCCGCTCTTCTCAAGCTTTCTTTCCTCCAACCCAGTTGCCTTTTATTTTCAAACCCCATCACGTGTCCTGATTATTCCTAACTGTATGCTTCAACTTCCACTCAAACGACTGCGTTTCAACCAATCCTCACCATTCAAATAAAACAACAAGAAATTCCGCAACGATATTGTCACAGAACGGATAAGTCGACAGGATTCTACAACAGTGTAATACATCAAATATTGCAGTGTAATAACTTTGGATTATATTACATATATTACTCTGTATTTGTGAAATCATCTTTAAAATATTTCTTTGCTTGCTTGCTTAAGATTCCCTAGCTGTAGATAGTTTTGCTGACTTGTTAATAATTGTCGACTCGTCGTTGTGACGTCATCAATAAATTATTTTATATCTTAGGATATTTCAAGGCTTGATTTCTACGCTACAATCTTGTTACTTATGTTGTCTAAACCTGGAGCTTTTTAAACATCACAATTAGAAATGATATTCATTATTTCTTCTACTTCGATAATAATTATGCTTGGATTATTCATTCGTGGCTTAAAATTTCTAATTATTTGTTGTTGAAAATTGTCCAAATTAGGATCGTCTTCAGGAATTAAATCGTCCATTAATATGGTCATTATTTGCTCTTTTAGATATTCTGGTGAATTGTGAATTATGGGAATTCCATTCTTTACATTTGAGGATCTTAATTTATTGAAGAACTTATAAGCATTACCAAATGGATTATCTGTGTAATTTTCTTCAATAACGTTTCGACAGTTAGTTCTTTTAGCTTTTCTTATTGCATTAGTGTATTTGTTTCTTGCCAACTTAAATGTATTGTAACTGATTGTTTTATGACGATAATACTAGTTTCTAATATAATGAAAATGATTTTTATTATTTCCTGTTCATTAGTCCACCAGTCAATTCTGGAAACATGTTTATTAATGGGGAATTTAACCTTCGAAGATTTATATGCTGCTTCTCTCAATAAATTCATGAGTGCGTTTACTATCCCATCAATGTCTTCCTCATCTTTCACTCTGCTTATATCAATTCCCAGTTTTTTTTTGTATCTTGTAATGATATGTTATTAGAAAAATTTGCCCAATTCGCATTTTTTTTCAAAGTGGAAATTTGATTATTGAATAAATGACCATTCTTTAACCTGATATCAAATTTAACAGCAACATGGTCGGAAATATTAGTCAAATCAGAGGTATGCCAGTTGTTTATTAAACTTAGTGAGTGTTTATTCGAGATTGTGAGATCAATTATACTTACTCTCCGCGGCAGGTGGGTGTTTTTTCAGGTTATGTATAAAGAGGTTACATTCGTCTATAATAGGTTGTAATCTATATCCATTAGAGTTTATAACAAACCATATAGTATGTCTTGAATTAAAATCACCGCAAAGGATTACAGGTTGATTTATATACGTTTTGAGCAGATCTCTAATGAATGTTTGATGAACAGGGTTAAATGTATTCGGATGAATGTAGAAATTAGAAATAATTAATTTTGCTTTAACTGTAGAAATAGACATTGTTGTACAAAAAGAATTTGTGAATTTTTCCTCTTTGCTGAACTTTATATTTTTATTTAAAATTATAGTTGCCGTATATTTTTCCCCAGTTTTATTCGAACATATAATTTTAGAGTCCATATCATAAATAACATTTTCATGTAAAACATATGGTTCTTGAATCAAAAGAATGTCAGTTGAAGGATATTCACATATCAAACAAAATGTTAACGCGGGATTCGATCCCGGTTCATGACTGTCTGGAAACGAGGGTGTTACCCACTCGTCCTTGTCAGGTGGGTCATCTCTAGTGTTGGCCTGTAGTTTACTTATCGCAGTAAAACTTTTTCTTACATTTTGTTGAATACATCTCACATTTTCAATCATATAGGATATTAATCTATTTAAGATTAAGCTTTAAATTGTATTTGCTACATCATTTCCCTCGTATATTTGTGAATATTGTGTCCTTTGGATAATTTTGTCTATTTATGATTTGTAAATCGGGCATTCACTTGAATTTGATTTATGGTTTGTAGAAAAGTTTTTAAATTTAGGGTGCTTAGAGAAAATGTGACAATTTGGTGCTTCAGTACAGTTGTGGCTACCCTGTACATCGCATATTTACATATTTTAATGTTTTGGCAGTCTTTTGTTTTATGGTTCGGATTAAATTCAAAACAATTTTGGCATTGTCTTACAAATATTCTGTCTTGTGTAGAACATCGCTCAAAATCGGTGTATATCTCATTACCCATTTTTCTTAAAATTTGGTAAACTTTAGGAGTTACTTTTAATACTATATTGTGATATGCAGAGTTAAATCCCATTCGCGGTACGAGACAAGCGATGCCAAACACGTCCGCACAGTTGGCTTCAGAAGCCATATATCGATTATGTTTATTTTAATTCATTTTAAAAATTCAACTATCCCTGATCATTTATTTTACTCTGGGATGCCGTCACTACAGGATAAAGTACTCTTGGTGAAATTTTATTATTGCAATTCAGAATCTTCCACTGAAGCTTTACGAGCGTTTCGTAACTTTAAAGGTATTCGAAGAGGTAAAGGACCCATGAGTTGCTACTCTCTAAGGAGAATGATAAAAAATTTTGAGAAGACTGGATCTCTGGAAGCAAAACCTCGGAGTGGAAGACCATCGACACGCAAGTCAGTGGCTGTTACGGTTTCGCAGAATGTTGAAGCTATTGAAACGTTATCCACATATGGAGAAGTAAGTGCTCGACAAGTTTCTCGACAAACGGGGATTTCGTATGGAACAGTTTGGAGAAGTCAACACTCAAAACAGCCGCATTTGGGCAACAGAAAACCCTAGGATTTTTACAGAAATGCCACTTCATCAGCCCAGAGTTACAGTTTGGTGTGGGTTCACTTTTTCTTTTATTATTGGGCCATTTTTCTTTGAAGAAATAAATGGAAGAACTTTTAAAACCGTTTCTGTAACTGGTGAACGTTATGTTCAACTTTTGAGAGAAAAGGTTATCCCCATATTGCAGGACAGACAAGCACTGAGCGAAATAACATTCATGCAAGATGGAGGACCTCCTCATATCTCCCGCGGTGCCAAACAATTGCTGAAGGATACGTTTCGGTGAAGATCGTGTGATAAGTCGCCACTTTATACACCAGTGGCCTTCAAGATCACCAGACTTGACGCCTTGCGATTTTTGGCTATGGGGGTACATTAAGTCGCGTGTTTATCGATGCCGGCCTACCACATTGGCCATGTTGAAGGCTTCTATCAGACGGCACCTTTAATTAATATCAACAGATGTGTTAATTTGTCCAATCTGTCATCTATCGTCTGCAGGCGGTGTTTGAGAATGAAGGGCGCCACATTGAGCAAGGATTGTGATCTAATACAAGAGACAAGGCCTCCAAGAGACAAGTTACCTCATGTGTTATAGAAGCTGTCATGTATTATATTATCTACCAATATTTTGAAGCTCTTTGTGTTGGGTTATGGGTAAATAAATTCTGTCCTCATATCTTGTCTCTTTTTTATTTGTGAACAGTAATTTTTGTTTGTTTGTCATTTGCTCACATCTTATATTATGTCGTGCAGACCAAAGTGTTATAACTTCTCGAATAACACTGTACACACAATTTTACCCCCTTATGTTTAATTTATCGCTTTTCGCTCATTAAAAGAAATAGCATAAGGAATATTCTCTGTAACCCCCACCTTTAGAAATTTTGGGCAAAAAAAAATAATGCAAAATGATTTTACTACCACGTTTTTCAACGCAAAAGGTTGATTTAAAAATTATATTTATTTGAGGGGTACATTTTAAAAAATCGTGTACAGTATAATAAACAATGATAACATTTGACAAGCCGATAGGATATTTGGAATAAAGTACGACAAATGTATTTTGTCACTCCCATCTATATTTCATTTGTTGGATCATGACAAATTTCCAGTTAAATAGTCGAGTGTCGCCAATTATTCAAGAAATTACACATTCCTTATAGCAAGAAATCCTATTAATAGTACCATCATAATTTTTGGTACTATATTAACATTTCAAAAAATCGTGTATTGAATTCAGCTATGTTTTTCAAACATTCAATATATTTGACTAAACTCTATCAAAAATATAAATATTTTTTGCCACATGTTTTAATTTGCATATACCTATTTTACATATCTCAGATTGTATTTAAAAATCGTTAACCATTTCTTCTAACTTTTGGCGAAATGGTGCTTTATTAATTAACGATTTGATATTATTAGGATTCTTTCCTGGTATACAAAAAGGAAAAATACGTGTCGATCAGTTATATTTTTCAATTAATCAAACAATTTGGCCGCTGAATTTCTGATTCTGGTACAGCGCCATCTAGGGAATGAAATTGTAACTAAAATCAATTTCGAAATTTTCAATATTTGCCATAAAAAATCCCATTGCATTCTGAACACAATGGTGTTTACCGCATTGCTCTAGCGCAAATATTCGCGGAGTTATTAATTTTTAAAGTTGTGCGGGACTTTTGGATCACCCTGTATAATACAAAGGTCGCGAGGTATCTCAAAATTACGACACCGCTTTCTAGCATTCGTTGTTTGCATACAAGACTTCTAAATAACAAGAAGGGTTCTGTTTAGATAGAGCTTAAGGCGACGCGTACATTATTACCAGTAGCTGCTAGTAGAATTAAGGATAAGATACACTTTCCTTCAATGTCCGCCACCAGAAGGATATTCCTCAACAACAGCCAACTCCAGTCCAGGTCAGTCAAGCTTCTCTGGCACCCTCTTTCAGAATTATCCACACAGCCACGCTCCAGGAGATAACTTGCCGCTATCTTTCGCACCACTGGTGCGAGATTCATCCAGCCCAAATATATTGCATCCAATCCATCTTTATATGCCCCTATATTTTTAATACCTTCCGAAATAACAAACTTCATATATATTTTATTCAATTACTCTTTTTCACTTAATATTTTGACACAATGATAAGTTGTAATCATTTATGTCAATTGTGAAATAGTTATATAATAAAATGGATCTAAAAAGTATTGTAGGTATATAATTACTGAACATTATTTTAAAATGAAAACAATTATGATATTTAATTTATAAAACTATTTTAGAGGCGTAAGATTCTTTTTAAAATAAAACAATTTCTACTGTCCTTACTGCGATGGAAAAATTAAAGGGAGGGCCTGGCTCATCAGTGGTGAACCCTCCCAGCGGTTTCGCCAGTTTAATCTACCATACCGCTGTTATATTTCATTTTTGGAACTTCCTTTTATAGGTGACTGTTGTAAGACTCTTGGAATGGGTATTTTAGAAGAACTATGGACATAAGCTTTTAGGACAGCAGAATTAAATATAATTATAAATATATAATATGCTTCGAGCAATCGCTCTTCCGCAAATATCAAATTGTGTCTTTTATTAGAACAATAATGTTACGATGTGCTAGAGCGCCATCTGTTATCAAATTATAAAACTATTTTAGAGGCGTAAGATTCTTTTTTTTTTTTTTTTTTTGGGAGGGTTCACCACTGATGAGCCAGGCCCTCCCTTTAATTTTTCCATCGCAGTAAGGACAGTAGAAATTGTTTTATTTTAAAAAGAATCTTACGCCTCTAAAATAGTTTTATAATTTGATAACAGATGGCGCTCTAGCACATCGTAAAATTATGATATTTACATTAAATGTAGTCTAAAACCGTTAACCAGAAATATACTTTGTTATGTCGTTGTTGTTGAAAAATTCGAAATTCTGTTTTTAAATATTAAAATATTCGCTATAAAACTTTTGAATGTTTTTATTATAGACCATTGCAACATCTTCGTACACATTTATTTTTAGCAAATCTTTATTGTCTTAATAAAGTCTGATACAGCCTTTTATTGTTTATTTTCGGAACGCCAAAAAGTGACAAAAACAAATCAAAAAGGGATGATGATAACCTGCGTCTTGCAGATTAACATTTTCATAGAAACATATATATATAAATATTTATTGCTAGCTATATATCACCATCTTCTCTCTTCAAACACGAAATCTCACAGGCGGTCTCCTCGCTCTAGGTGGGTTCCGCCTTAGGACAGGACCCTCCTCTTTCAAGGCCTCGGGGTCCAGCGAGCGAAGAGGCTCCAATGACTTTCCATCGTCTGTATCACTCTGAACCTCTGAATCTTGATCCGACCGCTGGCTAGTTAGTCCTGGCGACAGCGACTCCATATAACCTCTGTCTCGTACAACCTCCGAGATTATGGCACTGGGACCTGCTCCTCTTGAGTGCTCGGGTTGACGCTCTCCATCTCCACTCTCATCTTCCTCACCATTCCTCCACCTTTTTCTAATTTGATCCCTGTGATAGGCCTTTACCTGTCCGTGGATCAAAATGGTGTAGACTCTAGTTCCCTTCTTGCCCACAATTTTTCCCGGGATCCATTTATCACCACCTCTAAAGTTTTTACACCACACTAAATCATCTATCTGGAATTCTTCCAATTGGGTTCGCCGATCATACTTCATTTGCCTGGCTTGCTGGTCCCTAACTCTAGATGTCAAGCTGGGATGTATCAACGATACTCTGGTTCGAAGCGCACGCCCAATAAAGAGCTCTGATGGAGTCTTTCCCGTTGTCACATGCGGGGTGCTTCGATATGCCAGAAGAACTTTTGATAAGGTGTCTTGAATGGTATCCCCAATTTTCCTTTTATTTTTATCCAGGCAGTCTTAATTGTTCTAACCGCTCTTTCAGCCAAGCCATTACTTTGCGGGTGGTACGCCGGGATCAATGTTTGTTTAATTCCATTTCCTTCCAGAAAACCTTTCATTTCACTACCAGTAAACTGAGGTCCATTATCAGATACAAGTTCCTCCGGTAGACCATAGGAAGAAAAAAGTCGCCGTAGTTGCTCAATGGTTTTGCGTGTGGTGGTCTCTCTCATTGGGATGGCTTCAATCCACTTCGAATGACTATCTACTACTATTAATAAATTAATGTTTTCCTTATTTGCAAAATCAATGTGGATTCTTTGCCAAGGTCTGGTTGACCATCTCCAGGGTTGCCATTTTCCTTTATTTGGCCCATCCTGGGATTGCTGACAGCTTCTGCACTTATTTACCAAAAACTCGATTTGGGTATCTAGATTTGGCCACCAAAAATGTGATCTTGCTACAGCCTTCATTTTGTTCATACCGGAATGAGTCTCATGAAGACAGTTCAACATTTTTATTCTGAGAGATGGTGGAATGACAACTCTCATTCCCCAAACCAAACACTCCCCATCTACAGTTAGCTCAAGTTTCCTTTGAAAATAAGGTCTGAGGTGATCAGCCACCTTTTCAGGCCAGCCTTGCTGAGTATAAAATTTGGCCAATGAGAGCACTTCGTCTTTTTCAGTTTCCGTGGCAATTTCCTCTGCTGTGATCGGCAATTCTTCCACATAGGATAAAGCATAGACATTATTTAATCTTGGAATTTCTTCACAGCCCACAGGAAAACGTGACAGAAGATCTGCATTCCCATGGTCTTGAGTTCTTCGAAATTTAATATCGTAAGTATAAGCTGACAAAATAAGCGCCCAACGCTGCAATCTTGAAGTAGATAAGGTGGGGATTCCTGATCTTGAGCCCAAAATGGTCACCAATGGCTTATGGTCTGTAATAAGAATAAATTTTCTTCCATAAATAAATTGATGAAACCAGGTAACTCCATAAATAATGGCTAGAGCCTCCTTCTCAATCTGAGAATAATTTTGTTCTGCTTCCGATAAAGTCCGTGAGGCAAACATAATCGGTCTCTCCTGGCCTTCTATAATATGTGACAACACAGCGCCCACTCCAATCTGCGATGCATCAGTGGCCAAACACAATGGCAAAGTCGCATCATACGGGACTAGCACCCTCTCAGAGGTAATGCCATTATTGCACTTGTCAATGGCCTCTCCACATTCCTTTGTCCAAACCCAAGGACGTGTCTTTTGTGTCTTTTAAAATTTACTTTCAATTATATGCAAAATCAAAGATATTTTCTAAAAATATTTACTTCAAAATTCGAGGGTACTTACTCTTATATCCTCGTCGCCAAATGCAACATCTTCGTACACATTTATTTTTAGCAAATCTTTATTGTCTTAATAAAGTCTGATACAGCCTTTTATTGTTTATTTTCGGAACGCCAAAAAGTGACAAAAACAAATCAAAAAGGGATGATGATAACCTGCGTCTTGCAGATTAACATTTTCATAGAAACATATATATATACATATTTATTGCTAGCTATATATCAACCATAAAGTACCTTTTATCAAACTTTTAAATATTTCTAAAGGGTGCAGGACCTTTAATATACACACAAAATGAAATATGTCTTTATTATAATCAAAAAAGTGCTTTTTAAAATCAAAATCGACCTTTAAAAAGTAATGAAATAAATTAAATTCATTTTAAATAAAAGTGTTTCTTCAATGAAAAAAAAAATGAAAAAGAAACTTTACAGTTAAGGTTTCAAATAAAATGAATAATATCGCCTATAAATTCAAATATTGTTGTTAAAAATGTAAAATATTAATAGTGCATAACCTACTGGGTAGTTGGCGTTCTGCCTCCAAGAACCTGGGTTATAAATTTCTATATTAAAAATGTTATTAAACTTCGAAACACCTTCTTAAAGTGTAAAAAAAAAAAAAAACTTCATCTATTTACTAAAAGTGAAAATGTCCTATTTGAATGTAAATTATTGAAATTACAAACGAAAAAGTTTTTTTTCATAAAACCTATAAAAATTTCTTCAAATTCTATCAATTTCAAGTTTTTACACTATCTAATCACTGAATGGAATATCATCATTTATTTAGCCTTATTTTAGTTTTGAATCCCTTAAAGTCGTGCTATTTAATAAAATAGAATTTGTTTTTCTTTTTGTTTGTTTTTGTTTTGTTTTATATAATTTTTATTTATAACATGTGAGTAAGCAGTGTAAAATTTATATTCTTTAAATAATAGAATTAGTAAAACTTTGAAATGCTATTTTGAGATTTTTGCTTTTTTTTTACTATTATTTTTTGCATGACGTCAAAGCGTTTGACCTCTTTCAAACAGCCTTTTATAGGCACGATCTTTTTAAACCCGTTTATCTTTTAAAAAAACTCACTATAGAGTGTAAAGTACATTGCATCGATATATGCTTAATGGATTTTGTTCCTTATTTTAGTTCTTTGTAAAAGTGCAAAAACATTTAAAATATGCGTAAATGATTTTAAACCAAAAAGCACAAAAAGAACATCTAAAAGTAATATCAATGTACAACCTTTACTTATTTTTTTAATAATCATTTTAAAGTTTAAATGGAACTTAATAACCTATTTAATTAAAAAAAAAAAGAACATTACTATATTTACAATAATGAATATAATTTTAGTATAATTTTTTCTTTGAATTTTTTAATATATTTTTTGAATATTTCTCTGAATATAGAGCAATCTATAATATCAATATTTTAAAACTAAAGCATATTTTAGATTTAATAAGAGTTTTATTTATATAATATTTGATGGACCAATCGTCCATCTTTTACAAGGTTTGTTTTGAAATGCACAGCCGGTTGCATGCATCAGGTGAGCCATTGATGTCTTACAAGCTTATTGAGTGAAAAAAGTTGTTTTATTTTTGCCCAATAAGCTTGTAAGACATCAATGGCTCACTTTAAGTACGTGACCTGCTGTGTGTTTCAAAACAAAAAAACCCTTATTAAAATACAAACATTAAGCCTCCTGGGAAAAGTTTCTTTTTTACAAATCCACAAGGTAATAAGACCAAATCCAAATAAATAAATAGTGTGTGACATTTTGGTAACAACGCTGTTACAGAAACGTCAAACACTATTTATTTGGATTAGGTCTTATTACCTTGTGTTTATAATCTATAATCCAAATTGTGCCTTATCTTTTTTACAAAACTTTTATTTATAAATATCTCCAGTTTTCAGGCAAGAAAGCCCTTCTACCAGAGATAATATTTTACATTGAACCGCCAATAGACTAAGAATTAAAATCAAATAAAATGCTTTGGTTGTTTACAGTTATTTAAATACAGAATCAACGTGGGCCTCCATCGTGTGTGCTTATGGACTTTGCTATTCAGAGGCGATATCTTCATTTAGAGGTTATGGGGTGGGTTCGGGGAATAGTATATTGTAAATTTACGGAGTGTCTATTCTTCTTTTAATGCTCAAGGTAATAAGACCAAATTCAAATAAATAAATAGTGTGTGACGTTTCGGTAACAGCATTGTTACCATCTTCAGAAAAAAAAGTACTGAATGCTTGTCTGAAGATAGTAACAATGCTGTTACCGAAATGTTATACACTATTTATTTATTTGGATTTGGTCTTATTACCTTGTGTTTATAATCTATAATCCAAATTGTGCCATATGATTCTGTTAATGCTATTGTGCTTTCTGGATATGATAGATTCCATGATAAGTCCATGAAAAATGAAAAACCTTGTAAAAGATGAATGATTGGTCCATTGAAATATTGGATAAATGAAACTCATATTAAATCCAAAACAAGCCTTAGTTTTAAATATATTTTTAAAATGTATTGTTGAACCTCTCCAGAAGCTCCAGTTAACTGATACCACTATACAAAGGACACAAGGTAATAAGACCAAATCCAAATAAATAAATAGTGTGTGACATTTCAGTAACAGTGTTGCTACCATCTTCAGACAAAAGTACTGAATGAGAAATTTTACCACAGCATAATAAGTACTTTCTCAATAGTACTTACTAATTCAGTACTTTTGTCTGAAGATGGTAACAACGCTATTACTGAAACGTCACACACTATTTATTTATTTGGATTTGGTCTTATTACCTTGTGTTTATAATCTATAATCCAAATTGTGCCTTATCATTATACAAAGGACAGTTTTCTCCACCAAAATTACCTTTTTTTACCCATTAGTTGCACTTCTATAAGAGGACACTCTTTTAAAAACAATATACAGTAGAACTACCTCCCTGTAAAGGACACCTAATTGCAGAGCCAAAGTGTCTTTTAGATTTTTTTTTTTTGTAATAGTACCAGTAATCAGCAATGTACAACAACAACAAACTTTATTAAGACCTTTCAGTCTTATACAGATTCTCCAAGCAGAAATGTAGGATACATGCAGGAGAAAAACAGTAATAGTACCAGTAATCAGCAATGTACAACAACAACAAACTTTATTAAGACCTTTCAGTCTTATACAGATTCTCCAAGCAGAAATGTAGGATACATGCAGGAGAAAAACAGTAATAGTACCAGTAATCAGCAATGTACAACAACAACAAACTTTATTAAGACCTTTCAGTCTTATACAGATTCTCCAAGCAGAAATGTAGGATACATGCAGGAGAAAAACAGTAATAGTACCAGTAATCAGCAATGTACAACAACAACAAACTTTATTAAGACCTTTCAGTCTTATACAGATTCTCCAAGCAGAAATGTAGGATACATGCAGGAGAAAAACAGTAATAGTACCAGTAATCAGCAATGTACAACAACAACAAACTTTATTAAGACCTTTAGTCTTATACAGATTCTCCAAGCAGAAATGTAGGATACATGCAGGAGAAAAACAGTAATAGTACCAGTAATCAGCAATGTACAACAACAACAAACTTTATTAAGACCTTTTAGTCTTATACAGATTCTCCAAGCAGAAATGTAGGATACATGCAGGAGAAAAACAGTAATAGTACCAGTAATCAGCAATGTACAACAACAACAAACTTTATTAAGACCTTTTAGTCTTATACAGATTCTCCAAGCAGAAATGTAGGATACATACAGGAGAAACAGTAATAGAACTTAATGAATATTATATTTATATACAGAGGAAAAAATTATATAAAGACAATCAAACTAATACAAGAAAATAAGACCTAATCCAAATAATTTAATAGTGTGTGACGTTTTGGCAACAGCATTGTTACCATCATCAGACAAAAGAATAAATGATTTATTCTTTTGTCTGATGATGGTGACAATGCTGTTGCCGAAACGTCACACACTATTAAATTATTTGGATTAGGTCTTATTTTCTTGTATTTTAATCCAAATTGTGCTTTATCGACAATCAAGCTAATAAATAGGTTAATCTGGGTAAATTAGAAGTAAAGAAATTTATTATACATGGATTTACCACAGATTCTCCTCAAATGAAGATAAGAGTAAAAGCTAATCACAATCAATATTGATCATGAAATTTATATAAGAGTAAACCTAATTAAGACAATCGGGCGTATAAACAGATTCGAAAGGGTAAATCCGAGGAAAAAAGATACAAAATAAAATGACAAAAAAAAAAAAAAAAACACTGGAATTTACTTATGATACGAGGGTGAGTAGAAAAGTAAGGTCTCCTATTTTTTTTTTTCATAGAAAAACACATTTAATCACAACTTTTTATACATTATTGGAAAGGTTGGACACTTTGCTATTTTTCTACATAATCGCCTTGATGCTCAATCACTTTTTTCATCCTGTCAACCAACTTTGTAATTCCGGTGTTGTACCACTCTCCCGCCGCCTCTTTGAGCCACTTTTCGACCCACCTGGCGGACACCTTTCTGTAGCCGAGGGTCTCAGACACAATCTTGTGCACGGAGAAGTGGCTGCAATCTTCATTCAGGCCATCCTCGATCTCTTCAAGGGTTATCCGCCGGTTTGCACGCACCATTTCGTCGATTTGAGCCACGATTGATTCCGGCAAACTCGGCTGCCCAGACCGCTGTTCATCGTGAACGTTTATCCGCCCCTCGTTAAACTCCCGGCACCATTTCCCCACATTTTTGATGTCCATGCACTTCTCACCATACACTTCCACTAACTGACGGTGAATTTCGACCGGAGAATTATTTTTCGCATTTAAAAAGCGTATAACTGAGCGCAACTCGCACTTGGCGAGGAGAGCTAAGGGGAAGCTCCATCGCGAACGGCTGGCCAGACAGCGACTGAGCGTCTCAAGATCACCAGGAAGGTTCTAGACGGTAGAGGGCGAACCAAGGAAGGCAGCGGTGTTGTCGGATTTCACCTAGCAACGAGCGTTCGGAAATTATCTCGTAGAAGACCTTACCTTTCTACTCACCCTCGTACATGCACTAAGATTTTTCGTCTTAAATAAATAATTTCTCAGCTGATGAATGAAGGTTATAAGAATTTGAAGCGTAGCTTTTTTTACAGTATTTTTATTCGTAGAAAGCGAAATATAAAAGAGATTAAGGCAAGGAAATAAGAAATATTTTGTCAGGACTTGTGGAATTAATGAGAATTTACAATTTAGTGATTATAAATATAGAAAAACTGTTCTCAGGAAGGTAGGCTCCTCCATCTTGAGATGGAGTGTTCTTCAGAGAGATATCCTCTTACTGGAGAGTTGCTAAATAGTAGAAATGGTAATTTTACATATGAAAACTGTCCTTTATAGAGAGGTGTCTTCTAGCTTGAGCGTCCTCTCTTGAAGGTTCTACTGTATCTCCAACTAGGTGTCCTTTAGAGAGAGGTTCTACTGTGGTGAAAAAACATTAGCTAATATGGGAGGCAGGAAGATTTATTGCAATGTTACACTTCCACTAAGTACAGTAGAACTACCTCCCTGTAAAGGACACCTTATTGCAGAGCCAAAGTGTCCTTTAGGGAGAGAGATGTCTTCTTACCGTAGAGTTGTTAAATAGTAAAAATGGTGTTTTTTTAAAATGAAAACTGTCCTTTATAGAGAGGTTTCCTCTAGTGTGAGTGTCCTCTCATGGAGTATGTTCTACTGTATTTCTATCTTTACAGTAAAGCCTCTTTAATTCAATGGGAGATTTTTGGCCAAATGTAAACAAAGACCATTCCAATATACCAACCAAGATAATTGCAATAAATTAGTTAAAATGGCAAGTTTTCAAGTATTAGCTCATCATCAGGCCAATGTTCCACAAATACCTACAATATATTTACAGTGTAAACCCGAGGGGGTCGGTGGAAGGATGGTCTAAACCATTGGTTTTCGACTGCTACGACCTGGGATTGAATCCCGCATTGGGCACTCTTTCTAATTTAAAAAAAATGCTTCAATGGCCCTGATTCTTGCAGAAGTCCAACCCCACCAGTGAGTGCAAGTAACCAAACGGGGCTCAGGCACATTTGTAAGTGCAAAGTCTAACTGCTTTTCACATGTGTAGACATGTGGTGTACTTACAGTAAAAGCAGTCGCCAACTTCTACCCACCATGATTATCATGGCCACATGTGTACTAGGGATAATAATTATTAAAATAAGATACAGTAAAACCCCTCTATAGTGAACCCCAATGGGCCAAGCTTTTGGTTCACTATAGCCATGGTTCACTATAGTCATGGTTTGGCTATTTCTTTTACCTTAAAATTTTTTAGACCGTATAATTAAAGGACAGCCATACACCCAGAAAAAGGCAGCCACTTAATAATGGTCATTTTGTTTTAATTCCCTAAATTGACCTATTTTCATACATTAATACTGAATAATAATGGAAATTATTTGATGATAGGTTCTTATTATCATTAGCATACATGTGTACCTCTATGTCCTAATTTAAAAGTTAAGACAAATTCTAAGTAAAGCTTTTATTATATTTAAAAGATATAGGAGTATTTTAGAGAACATCTTTATCATATTACTAGCCGAATGACCCGGGCAACTCCGTGTTTTACCCGATTGAATGTTTTTATTCAAATACTAATTGTTACAATTATAAATTGGCGCCTTAAATAATGCATATGTTAGTTAATAACTATAGCCTATGTGCTTTATCTGTCTATGTACTGTTGGCTTCCGTAGGCGTCTATTACTGGGAAAAAGAAAGAGAGGATTCCATTTAGTTATTAACTAATATATGCATTTATTTAAGGAGCGACCCGCTCCAACACAATAGTTACAAAAACGAAAAAAGCGAGTGGGGGGGGGGGGCATGATGGGGGGGGGGGGGGGCAGAGGGGCGTGATCGTAGCCAACCAATAGGAGGGTGCCATTCCAAAAAAAAAGCAAACAGTGACAGTTGATAAATGTGATAAATGATTAGGAGATGAAGAATGACGCTCGTAACTGTATATAGAATATACAGTAGAACCTCTCTTTAGCGAACACCTCTCTACAAAGGACAATTTTCATTTGCAAAATTACCATTTTTACAATTTAGAAACTCTCCAGTAAGAGGACACCTCTCCCTAAAGGACACTTTGGCTCTGCAATCAGGTGTTTGTCCTTTACAGGGAGGTAGTTTTACTGTATATATTACTGAAAATTTACTTGAAAAAGAATAAAATAATTTTTTAAAAGGTCAGGCAGGTGTGGGTATTAAAATTTTAAAAAAGCCATAAAAAAGGTATTTACGCAAGTTTGGCCTTAGGTAGTAGGTGTTTAAAGGAAATTCACTCGTTGATGAGCTAAATGAGAAACTTCCATATCTTGTCTCTAAACATACTTCAAGTGGTTATCAACACCAGGTATGTAAGAGGAGAGGCGGTGGAAGGATGGTCTAAACTGTTGGTTTTCGACCGCTACGACCTGGGATCGAATCCCGCATTGCGCACTTTTTTCTAATTTAAAAAAATGCTCCAATGACCTCCAATTCTTGCAAAAGTCCAACCTCACCAGCGAGTGCAAGTAACCAAACTGTGTTCTGGCATATTTGTAAGTGTAAGATTCGAACTGCTTTTCACATGTGTAGACATGTGGTGCACTTACAGTAAAAGCAGTAACCAACTTCTACCCACCATGATTATCATGGCCTGTACCATATGTACTAGGGATAAGTAAAAAAAAAGGTGTGTGAGAAAAACAATCCTCTTTGTAGCATTTGTTGCCTGCACCTCGGGGACTGTTCCTATTGTTGTCATGATGTGGACGAGTGTCCATTTGTTTCAGACAGCCACTACCACTCAGATCCCACACCTTTTTTTCTAATAAAAATGTTCCAATGGCCCCTGATTCTTGAAAAAGTCCAACCCCACCAGCGAGTGCAAGTAACCAAATGGGGTTCTGGCACATTTGTAAGTACAAAAGTCGAACTGCTTTTAACATGTGTAGACATCTGGTGCACTTTTACAGTAAAAGCAGTTGCTAACTTCTTCCCCCATGATTATCATGGCCTGTTCCATTCATACCAGGGTTAATAATAAAAAATGGTGACCCCAGCATGTGGGGTAGAGCTGCTATTTTTTCACAGAGATATCGCCATTTTTGACCATGGACCAGTGCCTCTAGTGTTACATTACGATGCACTAGCGCGCCATCTGTTATGAATCACTGATGAGCCAGGCCCTCCCATTAAATTTTCCATTGCAGTAAGGGCAGTAGAAATTGTTTAATTTCAAAAAGAATCTTACGCGTCTAAAATAGTCTCTAATTTTCTAGTGTTGCATGTTTTAATTTGCATTTACCTAGTGTTGCAAAGACAGTTTCAGATGTATGTGCTGGTAAAACATTGTCTTGTAGCCAGTCTTAGCACCCAAGCATTCCCAGATGGCCACTATTATCTTGAATAAGCTATTGCTCATGGTGACTCAGATTTCCTCCCATAACAATATTTTACAGGCATGCCAATAAAAAGTAAAAACATTCACCTATTTTCAATATATATATATACAGTAGAACCTCCATGAGAGGATACACACGCTAGAGGACACCTCTCTACAAAGAACAGTTTTCATCACCAAAATTACCATTTTTACTATTTAGCAACTTTCCACTAAGAGGACACCTCTCCCTAAAGGACGCTTTGGCTCTGCAACTAGGTGTTCTTTACATTGGATGATACTGAATTTACAAAACCAAGAAATGCTGGGCAGAAAAATTTGCAAATTTCAGGGAAAAAAAAAGTTAGCTCACAGAGTTATACAAATTGCACACAGCTATCCAGCGCATATTGGTTGAGATATAAGACAAGGAACTTGCAAATATTTGCCAATATTCACACCTCTTTTATAATAGGGGAAAGATTTAGAATTTTTTTTTTTTTTACTCTGAGAAAACGTTTAGTAGCAGAGAATGCCAGCCAAAGCAGTTCTAGCAGACAAATGATTTCACGTGAGGTGATTGGACTCGTAAGGGATGTTGGGCCATACGTCAAATCTCAACAGAGATTGACACATCCACAAGATGGTGGCATGAATGAGGAATGCTGGTGAGCTGAAATGATGTTAGCACACATGAACTGAGAAATCCACCAGATGGCATTGGCAGCTCCACATTCCACTTCTGTTGACATTTTTAAGGTGGTGCAGGATGATTCTCCTAGCACCCTTATACTCAGAATTGTCGCTTGTGACTCGCACTCGTGACACCCGTTAAGAAGAAAGAAGACTGTCATTGACGCAGTGGCACAAAAACCTCCATTTTTTCAATTTTTTTTTTTTTGGAATAGAGCCACATGGACATGACACAGAGTAGTGTTGTCAGATAAATCTCTTTGCTTCTGTTTCAGCAATGACAGTCATAGAGTAAGAGTTTGGCACTGTCTTGGTGGCAAGTCCAATACAGTCGCATCTGTGGAATGCTGCACCTCGCGGCATTGATGTTTGGGGAGCCATCGCCTATGATAGCAGATCACCTTTGATTCATATTGAGGGCACTGTGACGTCCCAATGATATGTGGATGACGTACTGCGGTCAGTGATGCTGCCCTTCCTTCAGCAGGTACTAAATGCTATTTCCCAGCAAGATAACACCCGACCTTACACAGCACTCATCAGCCAACTTGTCCTGTATGTCGGTGCTTCCATGGCCACCAGTCTCTTCTGATCCTTCACCTATAGAACATGTCTGACATCTAATTGGACGTTGTTTGCGTGCGCTGCCACAGCTGCATTCAGAAGATGAACTGTGGCTGATGGTTGAGAAGAAATGGGCAGCCATCCCTCAGGACACCACCAGCACACTCATTGAGTCAGTACCAAGACATGTTGACATAGCCACCTGTGGATATACCACAAAATATTGAGTGGAATGCGATGTCGCTCAGTATATATGTGTATTCTGT
Source organism: Cordylochernes scorpioides (assembly GCA_030710605.1). Taxonomy (NCBI): domain Eukaryota; kingdom Metazoa; phylum Arthropoda; class Arachnida; order Pseudoscorpiones; family Chernetidae; genus Cordylochernes; species Cordylochernes scorpioides. The sequence goes on along the minus strand of CP092863.1, from coordinate 96,146,343 downwards.
TCTAACAAAGATCATTTATTGGTGTTCTCATTATGCAGATTTTCAAAACTTTTTGACCACTAATTCTTGCCGTTGCAAATTCAGCGTCGCATAGTATATATATCACATAAGGTACATAGTATATATAATTTATATATTAGATGATAAAACACAAGGTAATAAGACCAAATTCAAATAGTGTGTGATGTTTCTGTGATATTTGATTTGGTCTCTTATTACATTGTGTTTCTACCAAAAATCCAAATTGTACCTTATCATTAGATAATAAAAAGTCATATATTAGATTGAATAAAGATTTATTTGACAATATTTCTATTGGTTGTGAACACCAACAGGCATTACATCATTTAATTTGTATAAACAAATATGTTGTAATGCCTTGACACAAAGGTTTGTGTTCAGCTAACCGATGATAAATAAATCTTATTCAATTCAATATTTGACTTTTTATTATCTAATGATTTAAGTATGAATTGCTGCTGGATGAATTGATATTAAAAATATATATATTTATAATGTTTATTTTAGCAATTATAACCCACACAATAATTTTCATTGTAGTAGTTTTTAGTATTTAAAAAAAAAAAAATCATGATTATCTATTTTATTTATTTCAACACACAAAACGCGATATCCCGGCTAGGGATAATTGCGTCGATTTACATTTTTAAACAGAAACAGTTATAAACATATTATACAAGAAAATACATAAATAATAAAAAGAGAAACAATAAGATATATATAATCCTTTTAGGTTAGAAAGATATAATCATAAATATATTTACAAAAATAGTTAAATCTATGATAATTCTCTCTGCTATTTACAAATTGATATAGATCTACAACATTATTTACTGTCTGTTGTCTAGCTCTAAAGAAGAGTGGGCATTCCAACTGTAGGTGTCTCTAGTCCTGGGTTAGTTAAAGTGGTTTTAAATCCTTGTTGTCCTAACTCTTTAAACACATTTGAAGGCCAGTGGGTTAAGTGAACTGAGCCTTGATGAGAAGAGATTTGCCTGTGTACACAGCCATGGCCACCAATGGGGTGAAGGAGGAAACCATGGAATCCTCCCCGGAAGCTGAGCCCACAGCCATGGACACCTCAGATTGCCTGACGGAGGAGTACCGGAGTTTGGACGACAAGGTTGTGGAGAGGCTGGAGGATATCTTCAAGTCTGGTGAGGTCTCCTTTATTGTTGGTTACACCATCTCTGGCTTTTATTTATTGTAATGTGTAAACCCTGCAAGGAAACTGTCCTGGTGTGCAACTAACACCACATATTCTTCTTCTTTTGACAACCTTGATCTTTTAATTGGGTGAAGTAGAATGCCTTTGTCATTTAGACTGGGATCACTACTCAGTGGCAGGCCAACTTAACTCCAAAAGAAATGGCTGCCTCTGACATGAGGAACAGATACCATGTGCAGCCGCTCCTAACATGGAGTACAAACGCTGCTGTATCCCTGGATCAGGAGCCCATACAGGGTACTATCAGCTGGGGTAGTTGAGCCCAGGTTTTTTATTGAGCTTGTTACTGCTTCCCCTCCTCCTTTTTCATTCGGGCTTGGGACCGGCAAAGGCTGAGTTCCCCACATATTCTCATGTCCAGCTATGCCCGCAGCCTTGCAGAAAATTGACATGGACCCAGAGCAGCAGCTTTACACACCCAAGATAGTGGACATTGCGACTGCTCTGATAGAGATGTATGGAGACATCTGATGCTCTTCATTGGACACAACAACAACTAAAAGAAGGCAGTTTAGGAGTGTTTAGGGACCTATGGACATAAGCTTATAGGTCTGTAGAGCTGCATTGAGCAAAGCTCTTCAGCAAAAATGGTTTATTAAATTTAAAATATTTCATATATTTCTTGAAATTATATATTCTACAGACCTATAAGCTTATGTTCATAAGTTTCCTAAACTGCCTTCCTTTAGTAAATGCAGGGTATATAAAGAAACTAATTCAATACAATAGTAGAGCTGTCTGGAAATGAATTTGGTGAAACTGCTGAGAGGGTTCACTATTGATGAGCCAAGCCCTCTCTTTTAATAACTTTTATCATGTACGATAAGGCACAATTTGGATTATAATATATACAGTTATCAGCGTCATAATCAAGCAACAATTCTTAATCAATTCTGTCACCGTTTGCTTTGTGAATGGAATAAATACCCAAATATGGCCATTTCTCATAACCATTGGTGGTTCAGTGGTAGAATGCCCGCCTGCCACGTGGGCGGCCCGGGTTCGATTCCCGGCCGATGTTTTTTTTTTTTTACAATTTTTAAAACTCATTTATATATTATACAAGAATGACATCCACGGCACCAATTTATAATTGTAACGAATAGCATTTGAATAAAATCATTTAATCGGGTAAAACCCGGGCGTTTGCCCGGGTCATTCGGCTAGTAGATTATAAACACAAGGTAATAAGACCAAATCCAAATAAATAGTGTGTGATGTTTCGGTAGCAGCGTTGTTACTGAAACGTCACACTATTTATTTATTAATTTGGATTTGGTCTTATTACCTTGTCTTTTATCATGTACTTCAAGTAAGGTCTGTAGAAATATTGTTTGATGACATATGTGAACCTAAAAAAAAGAATAGTTACAAATTTTAAAGATAGATGGCAATTAAATGTAACTTAATTTAGTAATATATTGCTAGTGACTCATCTGATCACCGGCTATTGTGTACGCCTCAGGTCACATCAAGTTTTGTCATTCAGTTCTCTTGTCTGAAGTTGCTGTTGTTCCTCAAACCTCACATTTATGGTCTTGTACAGTAGAACCTTCCTGTAAAGGACACCTAGTTGCAGAGCAAAAGTGTCCTTTATGAAGAGGTGTCTTCTTACCGGAGAGTTGCTAAATAGTGGAAATGGTAATTTTGACAATGAAAACTGTTCTTTGTAGAGAGTTGTCCCTCTAGCGCGGGTGTCCTCTCATGGAAGTTCTACTGTATATAAAATAGACATTCGCACAACTAGTGGGCAAATTAAAAAATTGCTTAAAGAGGTGTCCTCTAGCATGGGTGTCCTCTCATGTTTTACTGTATATAATAAAGTAAGAAACTCTTCCTCGGAATCAGTTTTATTTTATAATTATTGCAGAGGATTTAAATTTTCCGAATATAATTACCTTGTGCCCCATTCAAATAGGAATGGACTTGTGCCTACCCTTGTGATCTCCTTGCCACAGGCTCAGGAGTAAACAGGCCCTCCAACAATATTGGTGCAAAACCAAGAGGAAGAATGTGATCCTGAGGGTGTGAAAAAACTACAGCCAAACAAGAGAGCTGGTGGAAAGGTGCTCAACTAATCCTTAAGAACATCTTCCTTTTTCTTATCTCCACTTAAATCATATCAGGGTATCAAGCCTGTAGAGCTTGTTGATGGTGTCTTCTGGAGTGGAGTAGAGCACATCAAAATAGATTTGACAACCATAATGACTGGGTGGAGTAGAATGCGTCTGCCTTTGTCATTAATACTGGGAGCACTACTCAGTAGCAGGCTGACTTAGCTCCAATATGAAATGGCCGCCTCTGACGTGAGGAACAGACGCCATGTGCAGCCACTCCTAACATGGAGTAAAGGCTCATCCTGTACCCTGGATTAGGAGACCTTACAGGGTACTATCAGCCGGGTCAGCTGAGCCCAGGTTTTTAGTGAGCTTGTTACTGCTCCCCCTCCTCCTTTTTCATTTGGGCTTGGGACCAGCAAAGGCGGAGTTAGGAACATTATGAAATAAAGGAACTTATTAGTGAAGGAGAGTCTGCTACATGCCAAAACTAAGGCTCCCAAAAGAATCAATATTAAAATAAGAACATTAAGCATCCAGGGAAATGTTTCTTTTTAAAATATTTTTTTTATATACAAATCTCTCAAGCTTTCGGGAAAGAATTTAATGGAAAATATTTTCTTCCGTAAAAGGGCTTTCTTGCCTGAAAGCTTGAGAGATTTGTAAATAAAAATATTTTTTTAAAAAACTTTTCCCTCGAGGCCAAATGTTATTATTTTAATAAGAGGCAGTAATCCATACCAGATTGCTTTGTCTACATATGATCCAAACCTCACTTCATGTCCCAACAACCTACATTTTATCCTGGTCACCTCAAGTTTGTTAATGTGTAAATAATAATTTTCCTTGTTTTTTGAAAATGAAAAATGAATTTACAAAGCAAATGTGTGTTTACAAAAAGTGATCAAAATAAGATATATTAGTCAAATATATAATGACATATAAAATATTGGGAAATTTTAATAATTTTCTATAATATTTAGTAAAATACAGTAAAACCCCTCTATAGTGAACCCCAATGGGACAGAGCTTTTGGTTCACTATAGCCACGGTTCACTATAGCCACGGTTTGGCCATTTTTTTAAAACTTTTCTAAATTTTTAGACCGTATAATTAAAAAACAGCCATACAAACAGGAAAAGGCATCCATTTAATAACGGTCACTTTGTTTTAATTCCCTAAATTGACCTATTTCTTTACAGTAATGCTGAATATCAAAAGAAGTCATTTGTTAATAGGTTCTTCTTATCATTTGCATACATGTTTATATATAAACCTATGTATTATTTAAAAATTAAGCCAAATCCCTTAGGAAAAACATTATTAATTAAATATTTAAAAGGTATAAGAGTATTTTAGAACATCTTTCTCAAATAATATAATACTATATTTATTTGAAAAATATGCCTCTAATACCTTGTTGTTTTGAAAATGAAAAGTGAAATTTGAAAATCAGAATTGTCTTAAAATATCGTTATTTCCATCAAAGTAATGAAGCTCCGTGTATTCTAAATCAATTGAAGATGAATTAAAAGTATCCAATTCAGAAAAATCGGACGCAAAACATGTTGATACAATAGCGCGATCTGTAAAATTGCGAATAAAAAACACCAATTTTCAAAATCAAAATCGGTGGTAAAACGGCCGGCCAGGGGGAATATCCGCGAACCCTGAATGAGTCCTATACCTAACAAGAATTCCATTCTAAAAATAGAACTGTAGTGGTAGTTTTTGAGAATTTATAAGTCGATTTTTGTTTGTGGCCCATGAGACACAGGGCACTGTTTTTTTTTTTCTTCCTCTTCTTCCAATTCCAGTTTCCACATATTCTTCTGAAGTATAGGTATGATTTTGTTTTTAACCTGTTATTCACACCATTTCTGGCTTTAAAATTATTTGGAATTAAGTTTTAGCCCAGGTTAAACTTGATATAAAACGCTTCTAAAAGGGCATGCTGCCACTTTATTTTTTATTTTTTAGAACGCCACTCTTTGTTTCTTTTCTTTATTTTGAAAGCCATTTGTACGTTCTTCTATTTCAAAATTGTCAAATTCAAAGATATTCTATTAAATAAAAGTATAATGTGTAAAAATTTATACAACATACAGCAAAAATAGAATGGAAATGAAAACATACAATGCCGCTAATTTTTTGTTTTGAAATCTCGATCCGTGAGCTGAAACATGCTAAAAATTTTGTTGTTTTAAAAATTTTTTAAATCACAATTTTAAGTTCGTTATAAGCATAGTATTTTTAATAGATTTTATAATTTTGGGACCGAAAATAGGTTCCTTATAGGGGTAGTTCGTTATTTTAAAAATCGCAAAGTTCGTTATAACGATGGTATTTTCAATGGAATGGAATTGGGAATCGCCGTGGGTTCGTTATAAGGGAAGGTTCGCTATATCCAGGGTTCGTATTAGCGGGGTTTTACTGTATTTATTTATCTAAGATAAACAACTGAATTTCAATGGTGGTATAATGGTTACCTCCATTTGTTCTAACCAAGGAACTAATGACATCTTAACCAAATTGCTGTTAATATGAGGAGAGTTAACTGTATATACAGTAAAACTACCTCCCTGTAAAGGACAACATCTAATTGCAGAGCCAAAGTGTCCCTTTAGGGAAAGGTGTCCTCTTACCGGAAAGTTGCTAAATTGTAAAAATGGTAATTTTACAAATGAAAACTGTCCTTTGTAGAGAGGTGTCTGCTAAAGGGAGGTTCTATTGTATTAAATATTTAGTGCTTCAATTAAAGGAATTCTTTAAAATTAGTTGTTGTTTTTTTTCTGTTTATTTAGAGTTTCAATCTTTTATATTAATCTGAAATATATAAATTAAAAAAAAAAAAATGTTTCAGATGAAAAATGCTAAACCTCACTATGTAAAATTTGTAGATGCAACAAGGATAATTCTTGCTACAAGAAAATAAGACCAAATCCAAATGAATAAATAGTGTGTGGCATTTTGGTAACAACGCTTGCTACTGAGATGTCACACACTATTAAATTATTTGGATTAGGACTTATTTTCTTGTAGCTAGAATCCAAATTGTACTTTATCAAGGGTAATTGTTCAAACAGTGTTGAATGGCAGGAATCCTTCCCACACTGTGACCAACACCCCAGAGCTGATAGTTTCCATGCATTGTAATTGAGCTGTTTGTTGGGCATGAAGTGTGAACTTGTCCTCCAGGCAAGCTGACATACTCGGACCTGGACTCCCGGACCCTGGACACACTGAAGGAGCTGCCAGTAGAAGGGGCCCTGAAGTCCTGCGGCAGTTTGTGGAGAGCAACCTGGAGCATGTGAGCAACAAGTCGGCCTACCTCTGTGGGGTCATGAAGACCTACTGGCAGAAGACCAAACCCCTCAACTCTACCAAGGGGCCGGATGAAGAGAAGATTGAGGTATTCATCTGTGTTTGGATGGTTGGTTGTTACACCTGGGTGTAACATCGGGTATTCTCTGATTTTTTCTTCTAAGTTCTTGACACAAGGTAATAAGACCAAATCCAAATAAATAATGTGTGACATTCTGTAGCAGCATTGTTACCATCTTCAGGCAAAAGTACTGAATGTTATAGATTCAATACTTTAGTCTGATGATGGTAACAATGCTGTTACTGAAACATCACACACTATTTATTTGGATTTGGTCTTATTTCCCCGTGTGTATAATCCAAGAGATGTGCCTTATAAATTCTAAGATCTTGGCATCTTGTTTACATTTTTCTGGAACTTTTATACAAAGAGATAATAATTCCAATAAAGGAGGTGTATCTTAGATCTATAGGAACATAATTTATTTCTAACTATTAAAACTCTCGAATGTTTCTTTTCAAATAAACTTCTACTCTCCCTAAATTGTGATGAATTTTGCCCTCCTAATATTGTCATCAAGGACAGTAGAAGTTTATTTGAAAAAGAACATTCATGCCTTAATGGTTTCATTTCTTATTTATAGATGAAGCATTATTGCCTTATAAATAATTTATTTCAATATTTCACTGAGCAGTACACTCACCAATCTATAGTCACAGGACACTGTTTGAGATATACAGTACAGTAGTTTATGTGTAGTGAGAAATAATGAAAATTGTATGTCTTCTTCTTTCTTATCTCCACTCAATCATATTAGGGTGTCATGCTTGTAAAGCTTGAGACTTTTGATGGTATCTGTCGGTGATGAGTAGAGCGCATCAATGGATGAGGGGAGGTTTGACAACCATCATAATTGGGTGAAGTAGAATGCATCTGCCTTTGTCATTAAGACTGGGAGCACTACTCTTTAGCAGGCTGACTTAGCTCCAAAAGAATGGCCGCCTCTGACATGAACAGAGGCCATGTGCAGCCTCTCCTAACATGGAGTACAAACGCTGCTCATCTTGTATCCCTGGATTAGGAGCCCTTACAGGGTACTACCAGCCGGCCCAGCTGAGTCCAGGTTTTTTAGAGAACTTGTTACTGCTCCCCCTCCTCCTTTTTTATCCGGGCTTGGGACCAGCAAAGGCGTAGTTTAAACATTGTATATGAATTCATTCAGCACTTTTGTCTGAAGATTGTAACAACACTGTTACCGAAACATCACACACTATTTATTTGGATTTGGTAATATTACCTTGTGTTTATATTGAGAATGATTATAAAGAGGCTGATGATATCATAATGATGAGAGATATTATTGAGGTGAAGTAAGGTTGTAGAGTTCTAAATTCTAGGCTAGTTTGTTTTGTATCAATACAGTCAACTCTCCATAATTTGAAACTCAAGAGACCAGAGAAAAATTTCAATTTATCAAGAGTTCAAAATAACAGGAGTTTAAACAACCAAGAGGGAGGGAAAAAAATCAAGTAAACAAGAGTTTGAAGTTTTGTCAGTATCAGGATATACATACTATGTTGATACGAGATTAAATAAGTGACTTACTGCAAGTTTTTAAAGTAATAAATTCATTGGGAGAGCACACTTTTGTGTCTTGCTCTTTCTTAAACAAATGTTTGATCACAAAATTTGTGTTTTATTATTTTAAACACTTGTACGGTTATTCACAAATGTCCATTTGTGGCAAGATACTATTCCTTCAACTTCAAATTACCTAGGGGACCAATTAAAATTGATTTTATACAACTTATCGAGTGTTTTACAAGGGACCGGGAACACATTTCAAATTATCGAGAGTCAAGTATGTTGAAGATTTCAATTTTGTGAAAATTTCTTGTATTATAATCTATAATCCAAATTGTGCTTTATCAATTTTGTGAAAAATTAATTAGCTACGAGGCGAGCCATCTGTTAGAGGAAATTTAAACTATTTTTTATGCGAATGTTTCTTTTTAAAATAAAATGAATTTCTACTGTGTCCTTACTGCAATGATAAAATAATGGGAAGGTTTGGCTCATCAGTGGTGAACCTTCCCTCTGGTTTAATCCACCATACAGTGTAATATTGCATTGAACCGTTTTCCTTTTATATCGATACTGAAGCTAGACTCTTGGAAAAGTATTTTTAATAAAATATGGACATGAGCTTTGAGGACAGTATAAATACATATAATTATGTTGTTGTTTCTTCTTGGGTAAAGATTACACGAATTCCAATGGAATGGGGTGTAGGGGTGCAGCTTCCGTTGATCAAGGCACCAGATACACTTTGGTGGAAGTCTGACTTTGCCTGTAGTTTGAGGCTGTTCCTAACATGGAAGCCTTTGCTGCTGACTCTAACATGAGTACAGATTCAGCTCCTCCGTATATCTGGAGAAGGACCCTTGCTGAGGTCTATCAACTGGGTTAGTTGAACTCAGGATTTTCATATAATTATAAATATATAATATGAGCATTGCTCTTCTGCAAATGAATTATCTGTGTGTCCTATATATTAGAGATCTATTGTAGATGGTTGGGAAGACACATTGTGTGGCTACAGTATCACTTGCTGGTGTTGCAGGCTATCCTGAAGAGGACTGGCTACACCCTGGATGTGACCAGTGGCCAGCGCAAGTATGGCGGCCCACCCCCTAACTGGGGGGACAGGGGGGGTCCCTGGCTCTGGTTGCGAGGTACTGTACATCGCACAATTTGATCTGCTTCCTCTCTCTCTGCAGCTGAGATATTGTCAACTAAATATACACAGACATTTCAGTGTCACATTCTCCTGGGATAATTACAAATAATTAGACAAAAATTGAAGTGGAGTAAGAGAAAGATATTAGGGCTTTATATACAGTAGAACCTCCCTGTTGTTGCAGAGCAAAGTGTCCTTTAGGGAGAGGTGTCCTCTTACCGGAGAGTTGCTAAATAGTAAAAATGATAATTTTACAAATGGAAACTGTCCTTTGTAGCTAGGTGTCCTCTAGCACGAGTGTTTTCTCATGGAGGTTCTACTGTATATAAAATAGGCATTTACACACTAGTGGACAAATAAAAAAAAAGGTTTTAAAATGAAAGTTTCAAATACAATCACTGTGAAATTTGGGAATGTGTTGTGTCTAGAACTAATATATGAAGTCTAAGGGGTCAGTTGTTGTTTTTTATCCCCTTGTGTAAAGATTACACGAATTCCATGAGTTCATGATCTCATGGAATGGGGTATAGGGGTGTAGCTTTCGTTGATCATGGCACCATGATCCAGGCACACTTTGGTGAAAGTCTGACTTTGCCTGTAATTTGAGGCTGTTCTTAACATGGAAGCCTTTGCTGCCAACTCTAACATGAGCACAGATGCAGCTCCTCTGTATCCCTGGATTGGGACCATTGCTGAAGTCCATCAACTGGGTCAGTTGAACTCAGGATTTTTAAAGAGGGAGTGTGGTTACAGCATCAAGTCTACCAGAACAAGACTTAAACACAAGGTAATAAGACCAAATCCAAATAAATAAATAGTGTGTGACGTTTCGGTAACAGCGTTGTATTTGTTATTTATTTGGATTTGGTCTTATTACCTTGTGTTTATAATCTATAATCCAAATTGTGCCTTATCAGAACAAGACTTGATAATGTAGAGGGTTTACTGTACCTCCCAACAATGTCCACTGCACCACAGGCCAGGTACAGAGGGGTAAAAGGGGTCAGTAAGCAGCCCTTGTGTCAGTAAGTTGTTGTGTCCAGGTGTTTGTGGGGAAGATCCCAAAGGATATGTACGAGGATGAGCTGATCCCTCTGTTCGAGCAATGTGGCCAGATCTGGGACCTGCGCCTCATGATGGACCCGACATCTGGTCAGAATCGCGGCTATGCTTTTGTGACCTTCACCAACAAGGACGATGCTCAGCGGGCTGTTAAACAGGTGGGCCAACCTCTGTCTTACATTGTTTTAATGCTTATTTTGTACATAGTCTAAGGATGTTTCATGTCAAATGCTTCATTTTTAATCTCTTTTATTTAATTTTCTGATACAGTAAAACCTCCATGAGAGGACACCTCTCTATAAAAGACAGTTTTCATTTATAAAATTACAATTTTTACTATTTAGCAACTCTCTGGTAAGAGGACACCTCTCCCTAAAGAACACTTTGGCTCTGTAATTAGGTGTTGTCTTTTACAGGGAGGTTCTACTATATATCACAATATTATTTTGTTAATATTTTCCTATTATACAATAAAAATATATTTAGAGTCTCCGATGAAAAACTGCTCAAAAAAATACCCCTGGTAATTCCCTAAAGGTCAGGCCAAGTTATGAAGGAAGGATTCCCCCCAACTCAGGAAGTGTTTTCACTTTATCACCTTTTACTTTATCATAATATCTTGATAGATATATTCTATACAGTAGGACCTTCATGAGAGGACACCTCTCTATAAAGGACAGTTTTCACATTTGCAAAATGACCATTTTTACTATTTAGTAATTCTCCCGTAAGAGGACACCTCTCCCTAAAAAACACTTTGGCTATGCAATTAGGTGTTCTTAACAGGGGAGTTTTATTGTATAAAATAATTAGGCATGAATGTTTTGCTTACAAATAAAATTGAATACTTAAGGCTTTATTAAGATCTTTCATCCTATGTGTCAATGCTCTCTCTCATCCCATCTGTGATCTTCAGCTAGGAAATGTCCACATAAGACTTGTTGTGGGGTACCACACCTTAGAGTTGAAATGGTCTAAATATTTGAAGTACAATGTCTAGAAATCTCTGAAATTTTAAAAAATATTCTTTTGAATAAATCAATCATTCCTCCAGGGAAAAGTGTCTTTTTCTAAAACATTTTTATTGTTCTCTAGCTTTCGGGCACGTACACCCTTCTACAGGAGAAAACATGGTATAATGATACGCCAATAGAACACGAGTTAAATATAATCAGATACTATTTTACATATTTTTATGAATATATAAAAATATTATTAGCCTATATTTATTCATTTGTTTGTCCTCTTATTAGAGATATATATTTTTTAAAATATTTTGTTAAATTTGTATAATAGTTAATATGTAAAAAATAATATTTTTATATCTTCATAAAATATGTAAAATAGTATCCGATTATACTTAACTCGTGTTCTATTGGCGTATCATTATACCAGGTTTTCTCCTGTAGAAGGACGTCCGTATCCGAAAGCTAGAGAACAATAAAAATGTTTTCGAAAAGACACTTTTCCCTGGAGGAATGATTGATTTTACTCAATATTTATACAAGGGATTATTTCATAGAAATATTCTTTTATCAAATCTGCACTTTATTCTCTCAATAAGCATTTTCATACATCAACTACAATGGAGGAGCCCATACATTAACACTGATTTTCTAAATACTGTAAAGCACTGCGTTGCCCAAGTAAGAATTATTTTTTCACTATATTCTATATACAGTTACGAGCGTCATCATCTCTGTCACCGTTTGCTTTTTTTTTTGGAATGGCGCTCTCCTATTGGTTGGCTATGATCATGTGGCTACGATGGCGCCGCCACTAGGCGAGACACTTTGTTTTTGACTTTGCCCCCCCCCCCCCACTCGCTTTTTGGTTTTTGTAACTATTGTGTTGGAGCGGGTAGCCCCTTAAATAAATGCATATATTAGTTAATAACTAAATGGAATCCTCTCTTTCTTTTTCCCAGTAAGAGACGCCTACGGAAGCCCAACAGTACATAGACAGATAAAGCACATGGGCTATAGTTATTAACTAATATATGCATTTATTTAAGGCGCCAATTTATAATTGTAACAAATAGTATTTGAATCAAAACATTCAATCGGGTAAAACACGGGCGTTGCCATTCGGCTAGTTTAAACATAATCATGATAAAGCACAATTTAGATTATAGATAAAAGAAAATAAAAGACCTAATCCAAATAAATTAATAGTGTGTGACGTTTGGTAACAGCGTTGTCGACATCACACACTATTAAATTTTTTGGATTAGGTATTTTATTTTCTTGTATCTAAACATAATCATGTTTTGATAAGGCACAATTTGGATTATAGATTATAAACACAAGGTAATAAGATCAAATAAATACATATTAATACTAAATAAATTACACATTATTTATTTATTTGTATTTGGTCTTATTACCTTGTGTTTATAATTATATTTTATTACTGAAATCTAAAAACTTAAAATGCACTTTTTCACAATAGTGAATTTAGCCACGACTTCTCTTTCCATACTAAATATTTTATTGTCCAGCACTGGAAGAGGAGAAAGAAATTCTCTGTCACAAGATTGGTTATAAAACAAGTCGCCATTTAATGGCAGAAGTAGTAAAAAGCAAACTCGATGCTTTTCACAAATTGTGGAAAACAGCACAGACAAAAGTTGGAACACAGATCCAACTTGAGGAAAGGTCGATCTTAATCTCCACTTTCTGTATATAATTGTAGAGAACAACTTTTTGATTACCATTACTATATTGCGATAAAAGAACAAAAAGAAGTTTCTTGTGTAAAACATGTTTATTCCGCTAGCGTTCGAACGACATCCTTCTTCAACAGGCGTGAAGATAAAGCCTAATACATGACAATACAGTTAAACCTGTCTATAGCGCCCCCTCTAAATAGCGCCTCCCTCTCTATAGCGCCCAATTTTAAATACGTAGTACGATGCGATTTACATTAAAAGTGACCTGTCTATAGCACCCCCTCTCTATATCACCCTATTTTGGTGAGTCCCAAGAGGGGGTGCTATAGACAGGTTTAACTGTATATAGAAGTACAATGAGAGACAAGCGGCATATCACCTGTCTCTCATTGTACTTCTATATATTGTCATACATTATGCTTTATCATCTCGCCCGTTGAAGAACAATGACGTTCAAAAGCTAGCCGAATGTTCTACACAAGAAGCTTCTTTTTGTTCTTTTATATTATCACAATATACAAGGTGCGTTCATTAATTTCCAGGACTGGTTAAATATAAAATAAATAAAAAAGCTAAAGAATAATATTTTATACAGAGTTAAATATTGGACATTCGACCACACCTGACTGAAAGCACGAGTCTCGTGGCGCACGCGCCGATCTAAAAATAGAACAAAACAACTTCCTTGTAAGGTTCGCATTTCTAATTTTAAAATGGACATTTTCGAAGAGCAGAGAATCTACATAAAGTTTTGTTTTAAATTGAAAAAAGGTGCTACTGAGACGTATGAATTGATTAAAGAAGCTTTTGGCGATGCAGCTTTATCCCGTTCAAGAACTTTTGAATGGTTTTCACGCTTCCTGAAAGGTCGGGAAAAGGTAAACGATGATCAGCATACTGGACGTCCAAGATCATTACGTTGCGAGGAAAACAAATTCAAAATAAAGGAATTAATTAAATCTAACAGAATAATTTCTATTAAAGACTTATCTTCAGAGACTGGACTATCTGTAGTACTGTGTCATCAAATAGTAACAAAAGATTTGGACATGATCCGGGTCTTCAAAATTTGTTCCCCGGATTCTAACAGGGGAACAAAAGGAGGTTAGAATGGATGTCTGCAAAAACATGGTTGAAATGACTCGGACCGATCCATAATGGATGCAAAAAATCATTACCGGGATGAGACATGGGTGTATCAGTATGACCCGGAAACCAAACGTCAATCCAGCCAATGGATTGAAAGAGGGGAACCGAAACCCAAAAAGGCAAGATTTACAAAATCCAAAGACAAGACATTGCTTGTTACATTTTTTGATATTAATGGTTTGGTTCACCATGAATTTATTGCTTTCAGACGTACAATTATTCAAGAGGTTTATTTGGGGGTAATGAGGCGCTTAAGGGAGGCAGTGCGCCTTAAAAGACCTGAAAGATGGCAAAACAATGACTGGATAATTCACGTCGATAATGCGCGGCCGCACACAGCCCATGTTGTTTTGCAGTTCTTGGCCAAGCATTCAACCATACAGATCCCTCATCCACCCTATTCCCCGACTTAGCCCCCAATGACTTTTTCCTCTATCCTAAATTGAAAATGAAGTTAAAAGGAAGGAAATTTGACAACGTTGATATGATGCAAGCTGAATCGAAGGCAACCTTGAGGAACCTCTCAAAAAGTGATTTTATCTCCTGCTTCGACAATTGGAAAAAAAGATGGAACAGGTGTATTGAGGCAGAAGGGGCATATTTTGAAAAATATTAAATTCGTTTTTTTATTTGTTTCATTTTTTCAAAGATACAGAGCAGTCCCGGAAATTAATGAACACACCTTGTATAACTGCTATGTTTACTTCTGTATCTGGGAGAATCCTGTATGGGACGAATGACCTTAATAAAGGCTTTGTTGTTGTTATCAACTTGATAAGGACCAATCCTTATCAAGATGTTATTGTCCAAATACACTCTCACTGTTGAAATCTCTCTAGACTTGTTGCATTCTTACAGCCAGAGGGATATAGGCCCTAAAGATTTAGTTATACCAATGATTCAATGGTTGGTCAAGTGTGGTTAAAAACATTGATGAGATATTAGAATGGAAACTATTCAATGCTTTTTTAAAAATAAAAAAAACTTCCTGCTGTCTTAATGAGGTTAAAATATTGCCAGGACCTGGCTAGCTCCAGTTGAATCCACCACAATACTCTAATACAGAGATTCCCCTCTTAACTGCTAATTGCAGCATTGTGTCCTTATTTGTAGTGTGAGTAGCAGTCTTCAATGGCTGCACAGAGGGTATATAGGGTATAGATTTCTTGATATCTCGGGAAGCCTCTGGGATCAAAATATTTTGGTCATAGAGGTACACCATGCTGACGAGGGCCAACAGCCTGAAATGTGTTCGTGGTTGGCTTTTCTTGATTTATCAAGAAAATGGGTTGGCCAAATATCAGGGAACATGCTAAATCATAATTGAGTTGATTTCTGTTCCACTAGATGGTGTTATGCTATCTAAAAAGTTCATGTGATCATGGTCAGGATATGCCTTTTTTGATTTTAATAGAGCATAGTGTTGTTTCTTATCCCCTTGTGTAAAGATTACACAAATTCCATGATCTCATGGAAAGGGGGTATAGGGGTGCAGCTTCCGTTGATCATGGCACCATGATCCAGGCACACTTTGGTGAAAGTCTGACTTTGCCTGTAGTTTGAGGCCGTTCCTAGGAAGCCTTTGCTGCTGACTCTAACATAAGTACAGACAAAGCTCCTCCGTATTCCTGAAGTACCCAGTCAGTTGAACTCAGGATTTTTAAAGAGGGAGTGTCCCTCCTGGTTACAGCATCAAGTCTACCAGAACAAGACTTGATTGTGTAGAGGGTTTATTCTACCTCCCAACAATGTCCACTGCACCAGAGGCCAAGTACAGAGGGGTAAGCATGGGAGGCCAATAGAGCATAGTGTATTCCAATAGTGTGAGGACTTTAATAATGGAAGGAGTGTTGTCTCACTAAAACTATTACTGATGTAGTAGCTCTATCCAAGCTTTATTTAGCAGCAGCCATTTATACTATAGCATCTAGGTGTATGTGTGAAAATACAGTAGAACACCCCTTTAGCTGACACCTCTCCACAAAGGACAGTTTTCATTTGCAAAATCACCATTTTTACTATTTAGAAACTCTCCGGTAAGAGGACATCTCTCCCTAAAGAACACTTTGGCTCTGCAATTAGGTGTTGTCCTTTACAGGGAGATTCTAATGTATATTTATTAGGGTATAAACTAAATTAGGCCCAATATTTATATTTTAGTAAAGTATATATATGATAAAGCACAATTTGGATTATAGATTCTTCTTAAGAAGAATATTTCAGGATGTCGTAAAAAAACTATTTTTTCTTATCTGTTACCTTGTTTACACACTTGATAGCAGTACTATTTAAGAAAATGCTGTGATTTATTCTTTTGTCTGATAATGGTAACAATGATGTTACAGAAATGTCACACACTATTAAATTATTTGGATTAGGTCTTATTACCTTGTATCTATATTATACTAGCCGAATGACCCGGGCAACGCCCGTGTTTTAATTTAGACACGTGGACCTGTTGGATCATTAACGCCCGTGTTTTACCTGATTGAATGTTTTTATTCAAATACTATTTGTTACAATTATAAATTGCGGCCTTAAATAAATGCATATATTAGTTAATAACTATAGCCTATGTGCTTTATCTGTCTATGTACTGTTGGCTTCTGTAGGCGTCTCTTACTGGGAAAAAGAAAGAGAGGATTCCATTTAGATATTAACTAATATATGCATTTATTTAAGGAGCGACCCGCTCCAACACAATAGTTACAAAAACCAAAAAGCGAGTGGGGGGGGGGGGGGGGGGGGGGCAAAGTGTCTCGCGCAGTGGCGGCACCATCGTAGCGAACCAATAGGAGAGCGCCATTACAAAAAAAAAAGCAAACGGTGACAGATGAAGAACGCATGACGCTCGTAACTGTATATAGAATACAGAAATAAAATTACCCAAAAGTTGGCTTGTCACTACAAGTTTCAAAAATAAAGCTCGTTCTTTTTTCTTTCACCAGATATGAAAATGTTGTCTTTGGAAGCACCTTGTTGTTTTATATAGTAGTTCAAGAAAAATAAGAGCAGTTCTCAAAGCATATTTTATATTTATTATAACTCCGCCTTTGCCGGTCCCAAGCCCGGATGAAAAAGGAGGAGAGGGAGCAGTAACAAGCTCACTAAAAAACCTGGGCTCAGCTGGCCCGGCTGATAGTACCCTGTAAGGGCTCCAGGGATACAGGATGAGCAGCGTTTGTACTTCATGTTAGGAGCGGCTGCACATGGCGTCTGTTCCTCATGTCAGAAGCGGCCATTTCTTTTGGAGCTAAGTCGGCCTGCCACTGAGTAGTGCTTCCAGTCTTAATGACAAAGGCAGACGCATTCTACTTCATCCAGTGTGAAGATAAGAAAGAAGAAGAAGAATATATATTTATTAATAATATTGATTTTCCACAAAAAGAAACTTATGCGGGGAGGCTTTAAGTATTACTTTATAATCATACGCCGCAGTCCTTTATAATGTATTAAAAAAAAAAAAGTTACTTTAAGTATTAGTTACGAACGGAAAAATACGTCCAGGGTAGCCTAGTGGACATGGCACCTGCCCGGTAAGCAGAAGGTTATGGGTTCGATTCCCGCCCCTGGACACTTTTATTTTTCCGTTCGCCATTACTCTTCACATTTTCACCCTTTCATACGTCATCTAATCATATATAGACCATTACTCTTCATATATTCAACCTTTTCATACGTCATCTAAAAAGTTAGAAAGAGTACATATTTCTCTTTAAAATTAATATTGATTTTCCACAAAAAGAAACTTATGCGGGGAGGCTTTAAGTATTACTTTATATTTATTAATATATGTATTTCCACTCTGTCCTCAAATCTTATGTCCATAGTTCATCTAAAATACCCATTCCAAGAGTCTAGCATCAGTTTCAGTATAAAATGAAAACTGGAAAATGCAATATTACAGCGGTATGGTAGATTAAACTGGCGAAACCACTGGGAGGGTTCACCACTGATGAGCCAGCCCTCCCATTATTTTATCATTGCAGTAAGGGCAGTAGATAAATTGATTTATTTTCAAAAGAATCGTGCGCATAAAAAATAATTCAATTTTATTATAACAGATGGGGCGCTAATATATCGTATAAATTCATACGGGAGTTGGTGGAAGGATGGTCTAAATCCTTGATTTTCGGCTGTTTCGACCCAGGTTCGATTCCCGCATTGGTCACTTTTTTTTCTGATTTAAGAAAAAAAAATGCTTTAATTGCTCCCGATTCTTGCAAAAGTCCAACCCCACCAGCGAGTGCAAGTAACAAACAGAGCTCTGGCACATTTGTAAGTGCAGTCGAACTTCATTTCACATGTGTAGATATGTGGTGCACTTAGAGTAAAAGCAGTCGCCTACTTCTACCCACCATGATTATCATGGCCTGTACCACATGTACTAGGGATAAGCAAAAATAAATAAATTTCTACTACTGTACTCACTTATTACATGACTTTTATTCCAACTTTACTCTTAGTTTGTTCCCCCTCTTTCCTCACCTCAGTAAGGTCTCTACAATTTACTGTAAATGCTTCTGTCCATTGTCAAAACTTGTACCTATCTCTCCTCTTGGCTCTTCATTGCTTTCACATGTTTGATTGGGTTCAACACAACCCTGAAATATATAAGGCACAATTTGGATTATAAACACAAGGGGATAAGACCAAATAAATAAATAGTGTGTGACGTTTCGGTAACAGCGTTGTTACCATCTTCAGACAAAAGTGCTGAATGGTCACTCAATACTTTTGTCTGTATATGGTAGCATCACTGTTGCCGAAATGTCACACACTATTTATTTATTTGGTCTTATTACCTATGTGTTTAAAATACATATACTGTTTCATATTTTGCTTTAAAAAAAAAAGCTTTGTACAAATTTTACAATTCCCCCATTAAAAAAATAGACATGCGCGCTCACAACATATAAATAAAAAATTTAATGGGTAAAATATTTCTCTCTAAAAAAAAAACAACTAAAAAAATCTATTTGTCTGATTTATGTGAATTACTTGCCACTCTTTTTTTATTCCCTCTTTTTTTTCCTTTCAGCTGGATAATTATGAAATAAGAAAGGGGAAAGAGCTCAAAGTGAATGTGTCGGTTCCAAACCTGCGCCTTTTTGTTGGAAACATTCCAAAGAGCAAGAGCAAAGAGGAGATTTTGGAAGAGTTTACAAAATTAACAGGTATGATTCAAAATTAATTATCTTTTTTTCTCTATCTTTCTCCCATCAATTCTTTCTTTCCTTATATTTTGTTTTTATAAACATTTTTAAAAACTAAAATCTATTTTCATTAATCGGGACTAGATGGGGAAGCAAAACTTGTTTGACCTTAGATGGATTAAACAATAATTTTAAAGTGTATGAGATTTACATTTTTCATACAACAGTTGATTCCTGATATATAAGACTGAGCCAGAGCACTAAAAAATGTATGGTCTTAAATCTAAATTCTCATATCCTGATTGAATGGCATTTGGAAATGTTTAGTTAAATAAGTCAGGAATCAACTGTAAATAATGTGAGTCCCAATTAATGGAAGTTATGTGTACTTGCCCTGGCACGGATGCAAGGTGCTGAGAGATGTTGTGGCAGCCGGACTGGTGGATGTTATCATCTACAGCAGTCCGGATGACAAGAAGAAGAACCGGGGCTTCTGCTTCCTGGAGTACGAGTGCCACAAGTCAGCCTCTCTGGCCAAGCGAAGGTTGGGCACAGGCAGAGTGAAAGTGTGGGCTTGTGACATCATTGTGGACTGGGCGGACCCACAGGAGGAGCCGGATGAGGAAACCATGGCTAAGGTACTGCTAGCTAGTGTTACATTCTCTGTTCCCATATCTGAATGGAGTACCTAGTTCTATGTATCACCACCCTATACAGTAGAACATACTCCATGAGAGGACACCTCTCTATAAAGGACAGTTTTCATTTGTAAAATTATCATTTTTACTACAGTAAAACCCCTCTATAGTGAACCCCATTGGGACGGGACTTTTGGTTCACTATAGCCACGGTTCACCATAGCCACGGTTTGGGTATTTAATTTTTTTTTGAGGATATAATTAAAGGGCATGCGCAAAAAAAAAAAAAAAAAAAGGCTTCCTCTTAATATTGGCTGCTTTTTCCCCCCTAAAAATTAACCTATTTCTATATATTAAAGCTGTATATTAAAATAAAAACAAAATCATGTGAAAATATTGCCTTTTTGATCAGTTCCTCTGATAATTTAATTAGTATAAATGCAACCTGCCCCCCATATGTCAAAAAAATCCAAGAAAAGTATACCTTATACAGTAAAACCCCGCTAAGACGAACCATGGCTATAACGAACCTTCCCTTATAACGAACCCATCGAAAATCCGCATTCCATTCCATTAAAATTACCATCGCTATAACGAACTTTTCACTTTTCAAACTAGCGAACTATCGCTATAACGAACCCAATTTTGGTCCCAAAATGATAAAATCTATTAAAAATACTATGCTTATAACGAACTTAGAATTGTAATTTTAAAAAAAAATTAAAAAACAAAATTTTGAGCATGTTTAAAGCTCGCGGATCGCGATTTCAAAACAATAAATTTAGCGGCATTGTTAGTTTGATTTTTGCACTTTATTTTTGCTGTATGTTGTATAAATTTTTACACATTATACTTTTTATTAATTAGAATATCTTTGCATCCATTAAATTTGAAATATAAAAAATGCAAATGGCTTCCAAAATGAAGAAAACAAAGGCATTTTAAAAACAAAAGCATTATTTCATTTAAAAAAAAAAAGGCCATTTTCAGAACTTTTCAAAGTGAAACAACATAGGCAAAATGTTAAGAACATATTAAAATAAGAGAATATAACTTTTCTATTATAAAAGATAAAATATAAAGTTATTAAAAATTGTTACAAAGAGGAATCAACTTCAACTTTTGCCGCGATCGCGATCGTACGTTTTAGAACTTAAAAAAAAAAAAAGTCCAAATAAACGGTCCCGTGATGAAACAAAAATTATTTTTATGCCATTAACTATGGTGATTTTAAAGTCAGCAATGTTTTGCATGGCAGGTTAAAAAAAACGAAATCTAGACCTAGAAGAATATGGGGAAACATGAAAGGGAAGAAAAACACTAACTTTATTTGAATGGTGCAATGCTTGGAAGAATGCTTTGAAACAACAAGGTATTAGAGCCATTTTTTTCAAGTAAAAATTGTATTATATAATGTGATAATGATGTTTTAAAATCATTTCATATCTTTGAATATATATTTAATAAAACTTTGCCTAGGATTTGTCTTGATTTTTAACTTAGACATAGAGGTACATGTATGTTAATCATAAGAAGAACCTATTATATAATGATTTCTATTATTATTCAGTATTAATATAAGGAAATTAGTCAATTAAGGGAATTAAAATAAAGTGACCACTATTAAGAGGCAGCCTCTTCTTGTGTGTATGGCTGTTTTTTAATTATACGGTCTAAAATTTTTGAAAAGTAAAAAAAAATAGCCAAACCGTGGCTATAGTGAACCGTGGCTATAGTGAACCAAAAGCTCTGTCCCATTGGGGTTCACTATAGAGGGGTTTTACTGTATATTGAGCAAAATCAATCATTCCTCCAGGGAAGAGTGTCTTCTTCAAAAAACATTTTATTGTTCTCTAGCTTTCGGGCACGGACGCCCTTCTACAGGAGAAAACATGGTATAATGACACGCCAATAGAACACGAGTTAAATGTAATGATACTATTTTACATATTTTTATGAAGATATAAATATTACTTTTACATATTAACTATTATACAATTGAGACAAAATATTTAAAATATATATATATCTCTAATAAGAGGACAAACAAATGAATAAAATATAGGCCACCAGAAAAAACCAAGGAAGCAAGGAATACATAGCTAGGTTGTAGTTATCATTATTAGGAGATGTCTGCCTGGTTACCACTGCTGCTATTCTGAGACGATTCTTGTATTTGGATGATTTGGGGTGAGCTCAGGGAATAGTATATTATAAACTTCTGGAATATCAACTCTTCTGTTAATACTATTGTGTTTTCTTGATATAATGGATTCTATGATGAGTCTCTGTTGTTTATTGGGGATGTTGGAATAATGGGTTATTGGTTGGGATAGTGCAAAGGAATGACCTGTTTCTCTTACGTGATGGTATACTAGAGATCTATTGTCCTGGTTTTCGATATTTCGTTGATGTTCAGATATTCTTACATTTAAATTTCTACCTGTTTCACCTACGTATTTGGTTTTGCATTCGTTGCATTCTATAGAGTATATGGCATTCTTAATATTGCAAGGATAATTAAGGCTATTGCTTTTTGTTATAGGGTTTCTTAGTAGTGAACTTAAACTTGGTGAGTTGCAGAAGAAGGTTTTAACGCCGAATTTTTTCAGATGACGGGCTATTGATATGGATACAGGTGAGTAGGGAATACTGCAAATAGATTTGTAAACTGGGGGATTTCACATTTCAGACGGGCTATGGAAATGTCTTAAAATAAATGATAAAGGATATTGGCAGGTTTTTAGATTTTTTAAAATGTTCTGGGTCTCTTCTGTTTTGAAGGTCTGAAGTGAGCAGTGGCTATGGATACGTTTGGTAAGGGTCTTTACAGTATTGATTTTATGGCTGAGAGGGCAGTAGGAGGAAAAACGGATATAGTCGGGGTTGAAAGATGGTTTATAGTGAACGGTTTGTTTGTCCTCTTATTAGAGATATATATATATTTTAAATATTTTGTCTCAATTGTATAATAGTTAATATGTAAAAGTAATATTTATATCTTCATAAAAATATGTAAAATAGTATCATTACATTTAACTCGTGTTCTATTGGCGTGTCATTATACCATGTTTTCTCCTGTAGAAGGGCGTCCGTGCCCGAAAGCTAGAGAACAATAAAATGTTTTTTGAAGAAGACACTCTTCCCTGGAGGAATGATTGATTTTGCTCAATATTTATGCAAGGGATTATTTTATAGAATACCTTATATATAAAAATTAAATAAAAACTTTATTAATAATATTTTAAAAGGTATAACAATATATTTTATATAAATAAATATTATATTACAATATAGGATACAAAGGCTTACTTGAAGAAGTCTGTTATTTTTTTCTGCTTTAACATATTCCTCAAAAATTTGGTTTCATATCTAGCAAAGAAATCTTCATTTTTTTAAATGAAGCCTAGCTTGTACTAACCACGTATACAAGGCTTCTAAAAGTGGATAATGACACTGACGATAGCGGCAATAGTTGGGATTGATTCCTCTTTGTAGCATTTTTTTTTTATAGTCTTCTTTTTTGCCCCATATCGTAGAAATGTTACTTTTGCTCATTTTCATTTTCTTCCGAAGTTCCGCTTGCGATGTACCACTCTCAATAGCTTTTATGATGGTTAATTTCTTTTCAAGTGATATCTTGGTACGAGCGACTTTTTTTTTGGCACTTCCATTATCTTTTAAAACTGGTTTTAACACTTTGAGGAACATTGGTTTCACAACCCAAATAGCCCTGTGAACCAGGATAAAACTTGATTTTTTTAAAAAATCATATTTATAAAAATATATTACCTTGATCAGTGAAATTTGATGCTTGTATCAAAATATGTCTATAAAACACAAAAATGCAATAAAAAAATATATGTTTATTGGCACTTTTTCAAAATAAAAAAATAAAAAAAGAACTAAAAAAATGCAAACTGCCAAAAAAAACGCCACTGTTTGTAAAAAAAATAATCTGAGGAAATTATTAAAATTTTTTACATTTATATACATTATTATTCCCAGTACTTCATTTCTGCATGGTACTTTTCGAAGCACTCTCCAACGCAAAGTGGAATTTTGCATTGTTTGCACTCAAATCTGGTGTCCTTCCGGGCTGCCTTCCCAGTCTTGTGCTTTGCACTATCTGCACAAACTTTGCACCTTCTTTGCACTGCTTTTCCAATTTCTGGGGCTATTTTATAGCAGTAGTGCTTCCCAAGTAGCCTGGCAACATCAGTTTTCGAAGTTGTTTCTTTTTCAGAGTGTTCAATGCTTGCCTGATTGAGCAACTCCCCACCGACAGCCAGATAGAAGTCCTTCAGACTTATTTTTTTATCAGGATTTGCTTTATTGTAAATGATGTTGCCATTTACAAAACAAAGTGAAAAAAGATGGAAGAATATTTTTTTCCACCATTTCAATGTTTTCCTGCTAAAAGAATAATATGCCATCATCTGATCGCTCCGGTCCACTCCTACCTTCCCCTTGTTGTAATCGATGACAGCATCAGGCTTGAACAACTCTTCTCTGGTTGGGGTTTTGGGCTTGACTGGCATCATTTTACCTTCATGGACAGTGGAGAGCATGAAAACATCTCTAACATCTTTCCATTTGATGGCTAAAAGATGCTTTCTTCTCATCTTTATAATCTCTCCTCTCTTTAGTTTTTGGGAAAATTCGGTTTTTGGCATCGTTTTCCTGGAAGGCATAACTGTGCCAACAGCTAGGGTCTTTTTTTCCCAAAGTTTATCAAATAACTCAGGAGAGGAAAACCACCTATCAAAATAGATATGATAGCCTTGTCCATAAAACCTCTTTGCCAGCCTGTCCACGAGGTTCGGAATGGAGTTGTGCTCTGGCTGCTCAGGATCCTTGCCAGTGTAGATATCAAGATTGTAAGCGTATCCAGATACAGCTTCACAAATCTGGAATATCTTGATGCCATATTTATGAGGTTTTCCTTTTATATACACTCGAAAACCCACACGTCCTCTGAATGGACACATCGCCTCATCAATAGTGAGATTTTGCTGAGGAGTGTAGGCATTCCCAAAAGAATATATGAGGGATTCCAAAACTGGTCTTATTTTGAAGAGTCTGTCATGCCCTGGTTTTCCATATTCAATGTATTTTGAATTGTCATTCAAATGTAGCATTGACAAAATTCTCATAAATAGTGTCCTTGGCATATTTATGGACTGGCAAAAGGCATTCTTCAGGAATCCGTGAGTAGACCAGTAGTCTTTCATCCCAGGCTTCTTCACCAAAGACATGTGTATGATGACACAGAAAAAGAGCTTTATCTGTGCCACTGACACAGCCTTCCACTTAGCCAGCATGCCATGAGGCTTGAGAGGACCCTTCTTGGACTCCCGATCAATAATACTCCTGGCATATCGGTTTGTTTCCTCTTTGATGCTTTTGAAAATATTCTCTGTAAAGAAAAGACTGAACGCATCAAATGGTGAGGAAGCATCCCCCACTAAATTTAGTCCAGGGCGGGCGGTGAAAGGGGGAGGAGTTGGGGGCGAGGGATCATCTTTCCTCCAGGTGCCGGCGGCAACATTGGAGCCAGCGGCGGCAGTGGACGTGTCCCGACACGTCGTCAGCATGCGAACTGGAGCTACTTCTAATCGCGGCCGTTTAGCAGGAATTTCTTCCCTTTCTTCCTCCTCAAATTCTAATTCATCGGAGGCTGAATTTTCGTAATCAGGATCCTTCACTTCATCATCAATTTCTGAGCCAGAATCGTAAAGATATTCAAGAATATCTTGAATGTCTTCATCTAAATGAACTTCTGATCCCAAACCTTTTGAAGTGCTAGGTTGATCCAAAGGATTCATTTCAATAACGTTATGAAATTAGAGGCAAAATAACTTAGAAAAAAACGAGCGAAAAGAGATTAGAGATAACAAAAATAAACTTGCCTGTTATCAGTTTGTCAGCAAGCTAGCCAATGAGATTGAGCAACAGATGACTAATTTTTTTGCCTGCCAACAGTATCGTCCTGACATCTAGTGATCATTTTTGTAACTATTCATGATAGGCCGATGATTTGCCGAAGAGATTTCTTGACGTACTGCGTTCTATGATTTTCTATTGATTTTTAAAGTGCCGCGACGTATAAAAACGGGGTTGGTCCGCTAGGCTTAATAGCTTATGACGTATAAAAACGGCGTTGGTCTTCAAAGTGTTAATAATTTAAATCATGTTTTAAGGAATTTTCCTAATGTAGAGTTAAGAAATTTAGTTTTCAATAAGGCATGAAAAATTTATAAAAGGGCGCAGTATAAAAATAGAACGTAAATAAAAACACCCAATGTCGCTAAATTCTTTGTTTTGAATTGCGATCTGTGAGCTAGAGCTCACACAAAATTTTAATTAGTTTTGAAAATTATAATTTTGGAATTAAAATTAGAAGTTCGTTATAAGCATGGTATTTTTGATAGAATTTAATATTTTGGGACCAAAATTGGGTTCGTTATAGCGATAGTTCGCTAGTTTGAAAAGTGAAAAGTTCGTTATAACGATGGTAATTTTAATGGAATGGAATTGGGATTTTCGATGGGTTCGTTATAAGGGAAGGTTCGTTATATCCATGGTTCGTCTTAGCGGGGTTTTACTCTATTTAGCAACTTTCCAGTAAGAGGACACCTCTCTCTAAAAGACACTTTGGCTCTGCAACTAGGTGTCCTTTACAGGGAGGTAGTTCTACTGTATCACTTTATAATGGACTTGGGTAGCAGAGAGGTTATTTTCAACCCTATGTATCACACACAGTACAAAGGCTGTGTTGTCTCAGGTCAAGGTGCTGTATGCCCGCAACCTGACTTCAGACATGAACGAGGATAAGCTGAAGGAGATGTTTGGCAAGTTCGGCACGGTGGAGCGGGGTGAAAAAGATCAAGGACTATGCCTTTATCCACTTTGAGGCCCGGCAGAGTGCAGTGAAGGCCATAGAAGGCCTGGACAAGAAGGATGTAGGTGGGGGCACAGTGATCTCTGTCTCCCTGGCCAAACCTCCTTCAGACAAGAAGAAGAAAGAAGAGATGCTGAGAAACCGAGAGCGGAGAATGATGCAATCCATGCAGAGCCGAGCAGTGTGAGTGATAGATCATGGTGATGCGGTTGCCATAGATCATTTGAGAAATTGTAGCAATTTTTGAAGTGATTGGTCTCAATTTTAATCAGAATATGTGGATAGAGTTAGAACAAAGCCCACACATGCCACATGAACATTTATTTTCTTGGTTTATTATATTCAAGTTCTGTATTCTATATATATATATCCACGCTGACGAGCGCCAACAGCGCGAAACGCGTTCGTGGATGGCTTTTCTTGATAAATCAAGAAATTGGGTTGGCCAAATATCACGGAGCAAGCTAAATAAACGTTTAGTTTATTTTTGCTCCACTAGATGGCGCTCTGCCATCTAAAAAGCACATGTGCTCGTGGTCAGGAGATGCCTTTTTTATTTTTAATATATATAGAGATGTGAAAAAATAGTACAAATGTAACATTGTACTTGGATAAGGTGCGTAAATTAAGAAAAAGGCATCTCCTTATCGTGCAACTGAAAGTTGCTGATGGCTGGCGCCATCTATCGGAATAAATATCAACTATTCTCGTTGATTTTTAATTATTCCAGAATTGGCCAAATACCCATTGGCCAATTCTGGAATAATTAAAAATCAACGAGAATAGTTGATATTTATTCCGATAGATGGCGCCAGCCATCAGCAACTTTCAGTTGCACGATAAGGAGATGCCTTTTTCTTAATATATAGAGATATACCAGTGTTGTACATACAGTGGGAGTTCCCAGCCCACACAACTGTTTCTAACCTTGCAATGGTGGTGTGGCCAGACTCATGGGCATGCCTTCCATTGGACGTAGTGGGGGCCGTGGAAGCAGGATGGACCCTCGCAGCTATGAGTACAACTATGATTACTACGGCTATGGGGACTACCAGGGGGGATATGCTGACCCTTACTTTGAAGATTTCTACTGCAATACCTATGAGGATTACTACAGCTATGGCTCTCCACCTCGGGGGGCCACAGGACGGGGCCAACGGGGGCGAAGCCTGCAGGACCGGGTATGTTTGACCATTGAGTGGTGTTTATAAATGATGGATTGAACCTGTATAGCTTAGTGAAGAAATGGATGTCCAACCTATGTGTTATATATTTATGTGAGTTACCCAGAAATATTCAAATACTAGATCTTTGGGCAAAGAAATTGTTGGACACCAGTGCCGCCACTCAAGTATAACACGTGACCGGAAGGATGACGTCGGCACCCCCCCCCCCCTCCAACTGACAGTAAAAGTTTAGCCTAACGACGCGGTTGCTTGTTTACCTTCTACGGAGGATGTAACCTTTTTGTTTCCTCTCTTTCCCTTTTTAATCTTTATATAACCTATGCTTTAATAAATTAGTTAGTGCAAGGCTCTTGTCCTAAGTGTAACCAAGTACCTTGTCTACACCCCTACAAGAAAAGATTATGAGACTGATTGGAGCTGCCTGAAGCATTGAACGGTAAGCCTATTTTTGTTCTCTCTCCCCCCCTTCAGTGGACGCCATCTTATAATGGAAGCTAACGAAAGTTTAACGAAAATTACCAAGCTAAATGGATTAAACTATTCCTCATGGAGCTTCCAAATTAAGCTCTTTCTGATGGACAATGATTATGGTCAATTGTTGACCCAGGCGAAGTCAAACCCGAAGGAGGGGATGTTGGTCTAATCAACAAATTTTTAACGAGGTAGAATAAGGCTTTAGCAAAGATATGTCTCTCTATTGGTGAGGAGCAGCAAAACCATATCAGACATCTAAATTCCCCCAAAGAAGTTTGGGATGAATTACAAAGACTTTATGCACCCAGGGAAAGCAAACACAGAATTCTCCAACTGCGTCGAAAGTTGTACTCCCAGAAATTCTGGCAACATGCGAACATGGATGCCTATTTGGGAAGCATAAATCTAATAGTGAGTGAACTCACAGGTGTAGGGGATAAAATTGAAGACGGTAATCTAAGCATGCTAATTCTTTGTAGAATGCCCGAGGACTGGGATAATGTTATATCAACAATGTGTAACTTACCAGAGTCAGAGTTCACCAGTGCCAACATCAGACGTAAATTGTTAGCTGAGGCAGAGCGCCGGTATGCTACAACAAATGAAGGGATGGGTGCACTGTCAGTCAGGAACCCTAACAAGAATCAATTCCCTCATGAACATCAAGGTTCTAAAACTGTTAGAAAATGTTTCGGATGTGGGAAAACAGGGCATGTTGCACGGGACTGTTTCAAACTGAAAAAGAATAACGGTAAACAACAGGAAAAGGGAGCAATACATCAACATCACGAAGCAAAAAACTTGTCTGTGATGTATAATGCAGCAGTTGTATCAGAAGAGGATACGTGGGTAATTGACTCAGGTGCCACGCATCATATGACTCCGAACAGAAGGTATTTTTCCACGTTGAATGACGAGAATGTAGGACAAGTGACCACCATTGATGGTACATCACATTCAAACATAGGAAGAGGTAATGCTCAAGTAGATCTGATCAACAATTCTGGACAACTTAGAAGCATAGTGTCTCAGAATGCAATGTTCGTACCTGGGATCAGACATGGTGTACTCTCTGTTCTACAAATTGTGGAAAATGGTCATGAGGTTATCTTCGACAAGAAGGGATGTCATATCTACGACAATGATCATAACTTGATGATCAGAGCAGAGAAGAGAGGAAGGCTCTATCTCGTCAGGACTGCTCCGTCCAGATTTCCAGAATCAGGAGAATGTTCAAATTCCATTGCTCAAACCAACAATTTTCGTAAATTCCCACTAAATTTATGGCATCAGAGACTCATGCATATCGACTATGACACCATAGTAGACATGATGAAAAGAGAAGTTGTCATTGGTTTGAACTGTCAGGCTGGAAAACCTGATAAGTGCTCTGATTGTATGATTGGAAAATCGACAAAAAGACCTTTCCTGAATTTGAGATCTACCAAGGAAACTCAGACACTAGCCCTTGTTCACTGTGATCTAATGGGACCGTTCAACATTGAGAGCTGGGGTGGATCAAGATTTGTCTTGACCATTATTGATGACGCATCAAGATATACAAGGGTATATTTCCTCAAAAGGAAGGGCGATACTCTAGAAAAATTCAAGGAATGGATGAAAGAAGCTGAAAATCAGACGGGATTTTCTCTCAAGAGGATCCGTACAGATAACGGACTAGAGTTCTGTTCATCTCCTTGGGATATTTTCACGAAGGCCCATGGTATAGTACATGAACGCACCATGGTCTACACACCTGAACAGAATGGTGTCGCCGAACGCATGAATAGGACTTTGCTGAACTTAGTGAGGAGTACTGTGAACAGTTGCAATCTGTCAACCGCCTCTTGGGCAGAGCTCACCAACACAGCAGCATACTTGAGAAATCGTGTTACAAACAGACACAATGAAGAGAAAACGCCTTTTGAATTGTGGTTTGGAAAAAGACCTGCTCTGCAACATCTGAGAGCAATCGGCTGCGAAACCTTTGTTCATGTTCCAAAACAAAGAAGGAATTCGAAGCTTCAGCCAAGAGCCACTAAAGGAATTCTCGTGGATTATTCTCTACAGGGACGAGGTTGGAGAATCTGGATTCCTGAAAAACGCCAAGTGGTGGAATCTAGAAATTGTGTATTCAAAGAAGAAATCCTCTATAAACAGCCCAAAAGAGAAAGGGATAATCTACCATCTGTCCATTTCTCCTCGAAAGAGGCCTCCTTTCAAGAAGAAAGTAATGCAGATCAACCAGTAGACCGAGAAACTGAAGAACTGATTGGAACTACAGGTGGAATAGATCAGCTATCTGAGACTCTCCCAGAGAACCTGAGAAGCCATCCAATGACACTCCGAAGTCATGGAAAGACGGCAGAATCTCCGGAAGAGGATAATAGTGGTGGACAGATAAATGCCACAAGTACAGAGGACAATAACCCCACTTATGAAGAAGCCATGAACAGCCCTGAGGTAGCTAATTGGATAGAAGCCATTGAAGAAGAAAGGGAATCGCTCGAAAGACATGATGTATGGCAACTGCAGGAATTGCCGAAAGGTATAAAACCTTTAAAATGTAGATGGGTACTAAATAAGAAAATCAATGCAGTGGATGGTACCACTAGATACAAAGCACGTCTAGTCGCCAAAGGCTTCACTCAACGTAGAGGAATTGACTACAACGAAGTCTATACTCCTGTTTCCAGTTTTGAAACTATAAGGCTATTAACGGCGATAGCAACAGAAAAGGACTGGTTCATTGACCAATTCGACGTGAAGAGTGCTTATCTTCATGGGACACTCAATGAGACTATTTACTTTGGAACAACCTGAATGCTTCAAGAAACCAGGAGAAGAAAACTTGTTCTGCAAGCTTAAGAAATCAATCTATGGATTAAAACAGAGTGGAAGATGCTGGAATAAATTCTTAAACAAACAACTTCACGAAATAGGATTCCAACGTAACCCAATTGATCCGAGCATCTACGAAGTTGAACTTGAAGAAGGAAGGATCATTCTCTCAATCTATGTGGATGACATCTTTGCCATTTCAGAGAATCAAGCAGCGAGAAACAAATGCAGAGAACTCTTAAATTCCAGTTTTGAAGTGAAGTATCTAGGACCAATTTCTCATATGCTTGGAGTATCCTTCAAGAAGTCAGAAGATGGAAGTATGACTCTTTCTCAAAGTAACTACATAGAAGAACTGCTTCAACGTTTCAGACTACAGGATGCAAAAGGTGTCTCGACTCCAATGGAAACCAATATTGAAATGGAAATTCCAATGAGCGGTTTCCATACCGTGAACTGATCGGAGGACTGTCATACCTTTCTCAGAGAACCAGGCCCGACATCGCCTACACAGTCGGGATCCTATCCAGATACTGTGATAACTACACAAGAAAACACTGGGAAGCTGGGAAATGCATGCTGCGTTATCTGAAGAGCACCAAGGACTTTGGCATAACTTACAGATCCACTGGCAAACCTTTGATTGCCTTTTCGGATGCAAGTTGGGCCTCAGACATTGTAGACCGAAAAGGAGTATCTGGACATCTCATCATTTTAGCTGGAGCACCAATAATTTGGAGAAGCACCAAACAAACAGTTACCGCTTTGAGTACTATGGAATCGGAATACATTGCACTGTCATCAGCTGTGAAGGACATCACATGGGTACGGAATCTGATGGAACAGCTGAAATGTCAAGTTTGATTTGTGGAGAAACAAAAGTATTCTGCGACAACCAAGCTGCAATTTCCCATGCGGAAAATTACATCGACAAATCGAAAACTAGACATTTTGCCGTAAAGTACCATTTTGTTCGAGAAAATATCTCAGAAGAAGCAATCGAACTTTTCTACACTCCGAGTGCTGAGAACCCTGCTGACTTCCTTACCAAGCCTCTTGCTAGAAGCCAGCATGAAAAGTACTGTAGAGCGCTGATGGACTATCGGAATAAACGTCCAGCTGAAGTTATTCCGGGAGGGGATATGTTGGACACCAGCGCCGCCACTCAAGTATAACACGTGACCGGAAGGATGACGTCGGCACCCCCCCCCTACAACTGACAGTAAAAGTTTAGCCTAACGATGCGGTTGCTTGTTTACCTTCTACGGAGGATGTAACCTCTTTGTTTCCTCTCTTTCCCTTTTTAATCTTTATATAACCTATGCTTTAATAAATTAGTTAGTGCAAGGCTCTTGTCCTAAGTGTAACTAAGTACCTTGTCTACACCCCTACAAGAGAAATTCAGCTGTAATATAATCTGATCCCCGACAACATCTCTTTCCTGATAAGGCACAATTTGGATTATAGATTAAAAACACAATGTAATAAGACCAAATCTAAATAAATAAATAGTGTGTGACATTCAGTAACAGTATAAATGTATAACGAATCTAAAGTTTTGCGGAGGAGCCTCTTTTAATTATACTTTTGCAAGCTTTCGAACCTTTCGGTTCTTCCACAGGCGTGGCTAGTATGACTACACTAACAGGGTATAAGCGCGCTTGAGCCATTATATACAACATATAAATTTACATGCGGAGTGGTATTTCAAACGTAATAAAATAGAAATAGGAATTATGACTATAAAAATAAAATGAAAATAAAACTATGTAAATGAACTTATAGATTTTTAAAATTTGGATGAAATTATGGCAAAAACTTTTAAATACGATAATGAAGGGCCTTATATTTCACATCCGCCAAATCCTTCCCATTGCAGAATTCACCGAAGTCATCATGTCCATCACTAGAGACATCCAACACAAAGAAAAGATCCTTACAGGCAGGCAACAAACAAAGATGTCATATTGGGTAAAGAAATACCAGTTCCCGCAGTCCGCAGCCTTTCCAAACAATTCATCTAATGGAATAGTTAACTTGTCCTTGATTCCCTTATCGGAAAAGGAGGAAAGGGTGTTAGCATTGGGCTTACATTATGTTCCTCCCAACAAGCCCGACATACCTAGGTTAATAGCAGGAGTGGAAGGTGCACTCAAAGGCCTCAACCATATGGAAACCCTCAGGATTAGACACACAGTTACTCAGGTCTTGCGCAGGCCCTATCACCCAGTATCATATGCCCGGGATCATCGCTCCCTCATCCAGAAGCTAAGAAAGAATAGTTCGCTGGTAATCACCAAAGCAGACAAGGGAAACCAGACGGTGTTGATGGATAGAGCTGATTACGAAGGAAAAATTATTAACATACT
Source organism: Cordylochernes scorpioides (assembly GCA_030710605.1). Taxonomy (NCBI): domain Eukaryota; kingdom Metazoa; phylum Arthropoda; class Arachnida; order Pseudoscorpiones; family Chernetidae; genus Cordylochernes; species Cordylochernes scorpioides. Next base: position 96,112,521 of record CP092863.1, on the reverse strand, counting down.
CGCGGACACATCCACATTTACGAGCATCTCAACATCTGCGAAAGACGCCATGGTCAAGGGCTACAAGTCATCACTTAGGAACTTGATGAAGGCGAAGCAGATCACCAAGGCACAATTAACTCAGTTCACCGGTTCCCTCACACGGGATGCGTACATATATGGTGCTCCTAAAATACACAAGCCTGGGGTACCACTCCGACCCATCATCGCATACCACCTCTCCCCGGCTCACACCTTAGCTAAATATCTGGCCCAACTATTATCCCCTACCATGAAGAACAATCCTAACCAGTACAACATCACACACCCACCCAGTTTCGTTCAGGAGATCACACAAATGCAGCTACCCGCACATCACACTATGGTTTCATTTGATGTCACAGCGCTATACCTCTCCCTTCCACACGCCCTCATTTTAAACAAATTACAGTCATTTCTTGAGTCAGCAGGTATTCAAGACCAAACAATAACCCTGATAACCCAGCTAACGTCCTTATGTCTTTCCATTAGCACCTTTACGTTTAACCACCAGCATTATAAGCAGATCAGAGGCACCCCAATGGGCAGTCCTCTTTCATCCATAGTCGCTGAAGTCGTGATGGGGTCCTTGGACCAGTGGATCAATCAGATGCATTCTTCCGACATCCATTATTGGAGGAGGTATGTGGACGACATCTTCTGCATAATCAAACCGAATGAGCTCCAACCTATTCTTAATACTCTACATTCCTTTCACGCAGACATCAAATTCACATACGAAACAGAAACAAACCTTGTATTGCCATTTCTGGACATCCTCATTATCCGCACTCCACGCAGATTGCACACAGCAGTTTATTACAAAAAGAATATCCCACCCCTATACACCCATTTCTCCTCCAATAGCCCGGTAGCCTATAAAGTAAATACAGTCAGGACTTTAACCAAAAGAATACATACGCATTGCTCATTACCTATATTCAAAGCCATAGAAAAAAACAGAATTACCACCCTTCTAACCACTGCAGGATACCCAAGAAAATTCATAGATAAACACACGTTTGATCCCACTGCTCCGAGGACCTCCACGACTTATAGAGCAGTCTGCTACCTTCCATATTCCACGTTCTCTGTTGCCATTTCCAGAATCCTTCGCCCATATGGCATCCAAGTTTATTTTAACAACCCTCCCAATCTTGCTGCCCTCCTCAGGAATCCTATCACCAAAGCAGACGCACCCAACAATCCCATCCACTCCACCGGAGCAGTATACGCGGTTTCTTGCCAGGATTGCCCAGCCTCCTATGTGGGGGAGACTGGCAGAACCGCATATATCAGAATCACCGAACACAAACGAAATATAAACAATAGAGACCCGAAATCACTTATATACCAACATATTTCAAACACTGGCCATAACTTCAACTTAGATCATCCTAAAATCCTATATCAACACATAAACAATAAGCAGCACAGATTGGTACTGGAATCCATCATATCAACACAAACAAACAGCATAAATAGAAAAATAGATCTACCGGAAATATATCATATAATATCTCAATAGTTATACCGTGATATACTCGGGTGTGTGGTCGGGTGGAGTGGACCCCGGCTTGGTTTTTCTGTGTTGAGATGTTTTGGAATTTTACTGGTTTTAAATGTTACGAAATTTTAAAGTGTCACACGGCTTACATACAGTGAATATCATTATTTTACTTAACTTTTATCGTATTTAAAAGTTTTTGCCATAATTTCATCCAAATTTTAAAAATCTATAAGTTCATTTACATAGTTTTATTTTCATTTTATTTTTATAGTCATAATTCCTATTTCTATTTTATTACGTTTGAAATACCACTCCGCATGTAAATTTATATGTTGTATATAATGGCTCAAGCGCGCTTATACCCTGTTAGTGTAGTCATACTAGCCACGCCTGTGGAAGAACCGAAAGGTTCGGAAGCTTGCAAAAGTATAATAAAAAGAGGCTCCTCCGCAAAACTTTAGATTCGTTATACATTTATACTATTTATACGGAGTTTACCTGTAGAATTCAGTAACAGTGTTGTTACCATCTTCAGACAAAAGTACTGAAGTATAAATAAATAGTGTGTGACACGTTTCGGTAACAACGCTGTTTACGAAACGTCACACACTATTTATTTATTTGGATTTGGTCTTATTACCTTGTGTTTAACATCTCTTTCCATTTGTTTTTGGATTTGCCAGTTGAAGAGCAAAATTTGCTCAAAAGCTTGTAACCCCTCAAAATACAGAAACTCTTTGCCCAAAGATGTAGTTTTTCCTATTTATGTATTTACTATAATAAGAGATGACAATGATTTATAATGTAAAATTTAGCAATATTTTTTTTGCTCATCCTTAGTACACGTGGCCATGATAATCATGGTGGGTAGAAGTTGCCGACTGCTTTTACTGTAAGTACACCACATGTCTACACATGTGAAAAGCAGTTAGACTTTTGCACTTACAAATGTGCCAGAGCCCCTTTGGTTACTTGCACTCCCTGGTGGAGTTGGACTTTTGCAAGAATTGGGGGCCATTGGAGCATTTTTTTTTTTAAATCAGAAATAAAAGTGCCCAATGCGGAATCGAACCCGGGTCATAGCGGCCGAAAAACCAACGGTTTAGACCATCCTTCCACCGACCCCCTAATTTTGTAATGTAACAAGACTGGCTATACAATGGCTATCATGTGTATTTACTTCCAAGTATAAAGGAAGATTGTAGTTGGCTAGATTTATAATATACTAGCGGATGTGCCCGGCTTCGCCCGGGTTTTACCCGAGTGAATGTTTGTCTAACGAACATTTGTTAAAACAATTCTCTTTAAACTTATAAAACGTACTCTGCTTCGCCCGGGGTTTTACCCGAGTAAAGGTTTGTCTAGCGAACATTTGTTAAAACAATTCTCTGAAAACTTATTAAAAAATAAAAAGATATATTTTGATAATTTGAAACTCGTAAATTTGAATCTCTCGATAAAGTGAACATTTTTTCCCGGTCCCTGTGTGCCTTGTCATCCTGAATTTTGTCTTTCCTAATTTTCTACATTAGAAAATCATAGTTTTATCTAGTGAAAATTTTTTCCCGGTCCCTTAAGAAATACTCGATAAGTTGAATAAAATCAATATTAATTGGTTCCCTCGGTAATTGGAAGTTAAAGGAATAGTATCTTCATCTTGGAATTGTATCATTATTCTTGTCGCAAATAAATTGCCGTGTCATCCTGAGATAATCTTACTTTTGATAAATAATATTTAAGATAACAAACTTAGTGATAAGAAAACTTGTTATCATCGTCACAATGGGGGCGCTGCTTGCGAGTTAAATCTACAAATCTGCAAATAACTCTAGGATATTCAAGATATTCATGAAATTATTTTTCAAAAACCTTCCCGGTGATATACCTAATAATATCCCAAAATTTCACGGCGATTGGATGTATGGTTTTTGAATCTATAGAGTACAGACAGACAGACATTCAATTTTATATATATAAGATAATATAAATGAGTTTTAAAAATTGTAAAAAAAAAAAATGCATCGGCCGGGAATCGAACCCGGGCCGCCCGCGTGGCAGGCGAGCATTCTACCACTGAACCACCGATGCTTAAAAAATGGCCATATTTAGGTATTCATTCCATTCCAGATTACTCCGCGTAAAAAAAGTTCTTCAAATGAAAAAAGAAATAGCCAAAATACTAATCAAAATGCAGCCGAAAATTTTCCTCAGGTTTATAAAAAGCGACATGCAAAATTTGGTACCAATTGGTTCAGTAGTTTTTGAGTTTATCGCGAAACAGACAGACAGACAGAAATTGACTTTTATATATATATAGAGATTTACTCTTCATTGTTGGCTTTTTATCTTACATTCATTCTTCATTGTTGGCTTTTTATATTACATTCACTCTTCATTGTTGGCTTTTTATCTTACATTCACTCTTCATTGTTGGCTTTTTATATTATATTTACTCTTCATTGTTGGCTTTTTATCTTTCATTCATTCTTCATTGTTGGCTTTTAATATTACATTTACTCTTCATTGTTGGCTTTTTATCTTACATTCACTCTTCATTGTTGGCTTTTTATCTTACATTCATTCTTCATTGTTGGCTTTTTATATTACATTCATTCTTCATTGTTGGCTTTTTATATTACATTCACTCTTCATTGTTGGCTTTTTATCTTACATTCACTCTTCATTGTTGACTTTTTATATTATATTTACTCTTCTTTGTTGGCTTTTTATCTTACATTCATTCTTCATTGTTGGCTTTTTATATTACATTTACTCTTCATTGTTGGCTTTTTATCTTACATTCACTCTTCATTGTTGGCTTTTTATCTTACATTCATTCTTCATTGTTGGCTTTTTATATTACATTCACTCTTCATTGTTGGCTTTTTATCTTACATTCATTCTTCATTGTTGGCTTTTTATATTACATTCACTCTTCATTGTTGGCTTTTTATCTTACATTCATTCTTCATTGTTGGCTTTTTATATTACATTCACTCTTCATTGTTGGCTTTTTATCTTACATTCACTCTGTTGGCTTTTTATATTATATTTACTCTTCATTGTTGGCTTTTTATCTTACATTCATTTTTCATTGTTGGCTTTTTATATTATATTTACTCTTCATTGTTGGCTTTTTATCTTACATTCATTCTTCATTGTTGGCTTTTTATATTACATTTACTATTCATTGTTGGCTTTTTATCTTACATTCACTCTTCATTGTTGGCTTTTTATCTTACATTCATTCTTCATTGTTGGCTTTTTATATTACATTCACTCTTCATTGTTGGCTTTTTATCTTACATTCATTCTTCATTGTTGGCTTTTTATATTATATTCACTCTTCATTGTTGGCTTTTTATCTTACATTCATTCTTTATTGTTGGCTTTTTATATTACATTCACTCTTCATTGTTGGCTTTTTATATCATATAGAAAATCATAGTTTTATCTAGTGAACATTTTTTTTCCCGTGTCACATTGCCGTGTCATCCTGAGATAATCTTACTTTTGATAAATAATGTTTAAGATAACAAACTTAGTGATAAGAAAACTTGTTATCATCGTCACAATGGGGGCGCTGCTTGCGAGTTAAATCTACAAATCTGCAAGTAACTCTAAGTATATTCAAGATATTCATGAAATTATTTTTCAAAAACCTTCCCGGTGATATACCTAATAATATCCCAAAATTTCACGGCGATTGAATGTATGGTTTTTGAATCTATAGAGTACAAACAAACAGACAGACAGACATTCAATTTTATATATTGTTACATCATGATTAATGGCGTATTTCTTATATTAGTTTTAATATATTTGAAATTTAAATTATATATTTATTTATTTTTATATAAAATATTCTATGATATTTATTTAAAACAGATTATTAATTTATCATCATTTGTATTTAGGTACACTGTGACTTCACTGCTCTCTTTGATGTGAGAAAATAAAGGGAGGTTTCTGGTGGCTACTTAAAGAAGACTTATCTCGTTATTCCCTTTTATAAATTTGTAGGATGGTTGAAACACGCTCTGGTAAGATGCAGGACCCAGCACAGGAGAGAATCCAGGCTGAAGAGTCTGCCAAGCCGCAACCTGGTGCAACAATTGGTAGAGATGCTAGTTCCGACCCAGTTGTCCTGAATCCCAACATCGACATCCCCAAGTATGATGGAACGGAAGACCCTCGCCCATGGATTGAATCTCTTGAAGAAATTGGCTTCTTGTACCATTGGGCAGACTACATTATCTCTCGTTATGCCGCCATGAACATGACGGGAAGCGCTAAAACCTGGTTGAATTTACACAAAGCTAGTTTCACGAGCTGGGAAAATATTAAAATCCGCCTCATTCAGGATTTTTCTTTGGACGCGAATAAAGAAGAACTTAGAATGAAGCTCAACAGAATGCAACACTGGAATGAACCAGCAATCAGGTTCGCGGAAGACATTCTAGTGTTGTGCAACAAGGTTGACCCCGCAATGGAAGAAGAAACAAAAATTGAACATGTTATTGGAGGACTGAAAAAAGAGTACTCATTCGCGCTCTACCTGAACCCTCCTAAAACGACCGATGACCTTCTTGTCGTGTGCAAGAAAATGGATTATTTTGAAAAGAAGTATCGGGAACGTGTGGAGAAATCCAGAAACCTATATAACGGTCCACGCTATTCTAGACCCCAACAACAATCGAGGTACGTGCCGCCGACTGCCGCACGAAACTACCAGACCACTTCCAGGCCCCAAGCCCCTGTTTCCAATAATTACAAGAACGACTCCCCTCCTACCCCCAGACAGTATCGAAACAACTTTCCCCAGCCCTCTACCCCTAGACGTCCTTATAATCCTAACTTTGTGCCGAAACCAAACCTTCAGAGAAACACTTACAATAAAAGCCAAGAAGTGAGCAAAAATAGGACGGAAGATGGAAGACCAATCTGCTTTAAATGTAACAAGCCAGGGCACGTGGCCCGTTATTGTAGGGTCAAGTTTATAAGAATCCTAGAAGAAGATCCAGCAGATACCCAAGAGAAGGTCGAAGAAAAATGCCAAATGAATGAAACATCAGAGAAATCAGGACCTCGGCTTTATGCTGATGTATGTCATAGCACACAGACAAATATTCCTACCCGGAATAGATATTCCGTGTTGGAAGATTTAAACTAAGCGTCGCGCCTGAATCTGTCAATCAAAGCAAGTCGACCATAAACGGAATCAAGAAGTTGGACCCTAAATACAAATTAAAAATTAATGTGGACAAGATAGGGACTTTTGAAGCTTTGGTTGATACAGGTGCTGACCTCTCAGTGGTCGACCTCAGAACGGCCCTCGATACAGGCCATGGTATAAGTAAACTCGCAAAAATTTGTGCAGGACCCGATGGAAAAAAATTGGACATGGTAGGAAGTATATTTTTAAATATAAAAATTGATGACGAAACATTATCACACAACTTTGTGATATTGAAAACGCATTTACGGACATTAATTCTTGGGAGAGATTTCCTTAAGAAAATGAACGCAAAAATAGATTGTAAGCAAGAAACTATAAAATATGATTTGACGAATAATCATGACGAAATCAATTTTGAAATGTTGAAAATAAAGAGTGCCAAGGATTCCATTGTACCGGAATGTTCCATGAAATTGATCAAGGCATTGGTAGAAACAGAGGATGGAGAATATATTATCGAAGAGAGCAGCAAAATGTTTCAAACAAATGGACTTCGTCTAGCAAGAAGCTTGATCAATGTTATAAATAGGGAAACACACATCTGGATAACTAATCCGTATCCTCGACCGTTAAAAATAATGAAAAACCAAACATTGGCTTTTGGAAGTAGTCCAGCGAAAATAAATGTGAGTCGAGAAAGAGAGGTAGAAAAGAACGAAGAACCTAGATTCCAAATAAACGAAAATCTTTCACCAAAGGAACAGAAGGAGTTAAAACAAGTTTTAGAAAGGTATGGAGATCTTTTTTCATCGAGATTAGGGAGAAACTAATTTGGCAAAACATCGGATAGACACAGAAGACGCGAAGCCAATTAAACACAAGCCTTACCGGGTAAGTGCTAAAGAACGAGATATTATAAAAGAGCAAATTGACGAGATGCTTACAGAAGGCATAATTAGGCCATCTTCTAGCCCCTGGTCTTTTCCAGTAATATTGGTCAAGAAGCGAGATGGTAAATACAGATTTTGTGTGGACTACAGAAAACTGAATAATGTGACGGTAAAAGATGTCTATCCGATCCCTAGAATAGACGAAGTTATGGATACTCTCCAAGGATCTACACACTTCTCAGCAATAGACCTCAGATCTGGATATTGGCAAGTTGAAGTCGAAGAAAGAGACAAAGAGAAAACAGCTTTCACTACAGCGCATGGATTATATGAATTCAACGTGATGCCTTTTGGACTTTGTAACGCGCCTGCTACCTTTGAGAGAAATATGGAGAATATGCTTGGAAATCTGAGATGGCAAATTTGTTTGTGTTATCTGGATGATGTTATCATATATAGCCCGGATTTTCCAACGCACCTCAAAAGACTTGAAGCTGTTTTTAGATGTTTTCGTGAATCTAATTTAAGGTTAAACGACAAAAAATGCCGATTTGCTTTTGAAGAATTGGAGATTCTCGGCTATATAACGAGCAAACATGGTATAAAACCCGCGGAACATAACATCAAAGCTGTCAGAAATTTTCCTCGGCCCAAAAAGGTCAAAGAAGTACAATCCTTTTTGGGAATGTGTTCATATTATAGAAAATTTATCAAAGACTTTTCAAAAATTGCTGACCCTTTGACCAACCTTATAAAAAAAAGTGTATCATTTACCTGGACAGAAAGACAAGAGGAAGCGTTTCAAACCCTAAAAACAGCACTATTAAGTCCACCAATTTTAGGTCACTTCAATCCAAATGCACCTACTTATGTTCATACTGATGCGTCCAACATCGGCATAGGTGCAACACTTGTCCAAGACATCGGTGGTGAAGAGAAGGTGATCTCATATTTGAGTCGTACCCTAAGTAAAGCGGAGCAAAATTATTCAACCACTGAAAAAGAATGTCTGGCCGTTGTCTGGTCAATGTCAAAATTACGACACTACCTTTATGGAAGACACTTTAAAATAGTAACAGACCATCACGCCTTATGCTGGCTCAAAAACTTGAAGGATCCAACAGGTCGATTGGCAAGATGGGCATTGAAAATTCAAGAATATGATTTCGATATAATACATAAATCGGGAAAGAAGTATCTGGACGCCGATGGCTTATCTAGGGGGCCCTTACCAGAAACTGATTGGGATGAGGATTTTGAAAGGCTATTTTTAAATCAATTAACAGACGAAGAGGATAAATTTATCGAAAGTGTTAAGAAAAACCTTAATGGAAGCAGGCGATCAATTGCGCAAAACTTTAAAGAAGAAGATGGATGCCTCTTTAAGAAAAACCCGAACCCTGAAGGCAGGGCGTGGTTGCTTGTGGTTCCAGAGAATAAAAAGAGAGAAATTATGAAAGAATATCACAATCATATGTCGAATGGCCATCTGGGCGTCGCCAGAACCATGTACCTAATAAAGAGTAAATACTTTTGGCCATCCATGCTAAAGGATGTCTCAGAATTCGTTAAGACGTGTCACCTTTGCCAAAGTAGGAAAGGCTCAAACCAATTACCTTCTGGACTACTACAGCCCATCCCCCCAGCCAACTTTCCTTTCGAAAGAATTGGAATTGACTTTGTTGGTCCACTACCATCTACGAAAAACAGGAAAAAAATGGATAATCGTGCTGTCGGACTACTACACTAGATATGCAGAAACAAGAGCAGTCTCGGAAGCAACAGTGAAAGAAGTTTCTAAATTTCTAGTAGAGGATATTTTTCTTCGGCACGGAGCCCCACAATATCTTATTAGTGACAGAGGCTCTCAATTTACCAGTAATTTAATGAAAGAGGTGATGAAAACGTGCAAGATTAAACATTGCTTCACAACGAGCTATCATCCCCAGACTAATGGATTGACAGAGCGGTTAAATAGAACATTGATCAATATGCTCAGTATGTATGTGAACACTGATCAGAAAAATTGGGACGAAATACTCCCATTCATCACTCACGCTTACAATACTACAATTCAGGAAACCACAGGATATTCTCCCTTTTTCCTGATGTTTGGAAGAGAACCCACGTCTCTTTTGGACGACAGGAATATCTCGGTGGACATTGACAAAGATGATTATGATGAATACATAAAACATCACTTAGACAAAATAAACAGAACAAGAAAATTAGTTATTAACAACACAATAAAGACTCAAGAAAGAATGAAAAAGAACTATGACAAGAAACACATGGAAAGAAGCTACGAACCAGGAGAATTAGTAGCAGTTTGGACACCAATTAGGAAAATAGGAAAGTGTGAGAAACTACTGAGAAAATATTTTGGCCCATATAGAATATTAAAGAAGCTGTCCAACGTAAATTACTTAATTGAACCAAAAGATAATCCTGGCCAAGACCCATTGATTGTCCATGTCTCAAGAATCAAACCCTATTTTGAAAGAATTGATGAGGTCAATCACGAGGACGTGACGACCTCTGGAGAGGGGGAAGTGTTACATCATGATTAATGGCGTATTTCTTATATTAGTTTTAATATATTTGAAATTTAAATTATATATTTATTTATTTTTATATAAAATATTCTATGATATTTATTTAAAACAGATTATTAATTTATCATCATTTGTATTTAGGTACACTGTGACTTCACTGCTCTCTTTGATGTGAGAAAATAAAGGGAGGTTTCTGGTGGCTACTTAAAGAAGACTTATCTCGTTATTCCCTTTTATAAATTTGTAGGATGGTTGAAACACGCTCTGGTAAGATGCAGGACCCAGCACAGGAGAGAATCCAGGCTGAAGAGTCTGCCAAGCCGCAACCTGGTGCAACAATATATAGAATATATATATATATATTTTAATTATATATTATATTTAAAAATCAATCACAGTCTCCCTGAAAGACCTCACAGGAAACCCCGGTCACTCAAGGAGGTAGTCTCTCATTGGAAACTCTGCCATGTCCGGCAAAATTATGATAGATACACAGTGTTTTTATTTTATAATTTATGTGACCTACATAGCTTAAAACAAATAAAAATCATTATTATTAAAAAAGGGGTCGATGGAAGGATGATCTTAACCGTTGGTATTCGACCACTACGACCCGGGTTCGATTCCCGCTTTGGGCACTTTTTTCATATTAAAAAAAAAAAATTCTCCAATGGCCCCCGATTCTTACAAAAGTCCAACCCCACCAGCGAGTGCAAGTAACCAAACGGGGCTCTGGCACATTTGTAAGTGCAAAGTCAAACTGCTTTTCACATGTGTAGACATGTAGTTCACTAACAGTAAAAGCAGTCGTCAATTTCTACCCACCATGATTATCATGGCCTGTACCACATGTACTAGGGATAATAATAATACAATTTGGGTTATAGATTAGAAACACAAGGTGATAAAACCAAATCCAAAAAAATATATTATTATAAATAAATAAATAACTTGAACCTATACCTGGTGTTCAAAATAAATTCTGGCTGTTAAAAAATTTGCTAAAAGAGTTTGTGTTGAGAATCTTTGTACAATTCATATTCTGCATCTATCTTAGATTTACAATTTTTAATGATGCCTTGTGTTGTTGTTGTTTCTTATTCCCTTGTGTAAAGATTACACGAATTGCATAATGATATCATTGAATGGGGTGTAGGGGTGCAGCTTTCGTTGATCATGGCACCATGATCTAGGCACACTTTGGTGAAATTCCGACTTTGCCTGTAATTTGAGGCTGTTACTAACATAGAAGCCTTTACTGCCGACTCTAACATGAGTACAGACACAGCTCCTCTATCAACTGGGTCAGTTGAACTCAAGATTTTTAAAGAGGTCTTTCTCATCTTTTGAATAATACTGCTGTTGGTCTGCAACTGCTTAATTGTCAGAGTTATTCTGATTGCTTCACAGCTGGCCTTCATATCTGTAGACTGTTCCCCTATCAGTCACCTGGGGACGCGCCCTGTTAAAGCTGAGAGGGCAAATGCCACGGTGCCTTGTTGCAACTGAAATTTGCTGATGGCTTGCGCCATCTATCGGAATAAATAACAACTATTTGTTGATTTTTAATTATTCCAGAATTGCCCAAATACCCATTTTTTTTATTAATCAAGAAAATGGGTTGGCCAAATATCAGGGAACAAGTTAAATCAGTTGATTTTTGTGTCACTAGATGGTGATCTAAATTCTAATGTGATATATGCCTATTTAATATATAAATATGCCCACACATATTGATGAGGCTGAAGTGGGGATATAAAACTCAATTTATTGGTAGGTTGCAGTACATTGTCCTGGTGGGCTATGGTCACCATGGCCCGTTCCAGGGCTGGGCTTGTGGTCCGGTTCTGGAGGGTTGTTGAGGTCCGATGCTCTGCGGTATAGCCGTTGGGAGGGTTAGATCTGGTACAAGACATCTTTCGTTCGCCGGGCAAGGATAAAAAGAAAGAAAAAATAATAAATAAATAAATGCACGAAGGTCCAACGATAACTGGCACGTTGTATTTGTAAGCATTCCGCGAAAACGGTGGTCCGTGGTCAAATACAACTTGTGCCTGTTATCTCTGTGGTGCCGTTTCTCTGATAAATAAATAAAATAAACAAAATTTAAGATAATTTTGCAACGTCACGTGTATTTCCGGTTGGTTGCTTGTTGACACACAACACCACCCCCCCTCTTATCTTAGACTCGGTCCCTCGAGTCGCCGTTATCTTTCTAGAAATTCCTTAATTCTCGACACGTGCGCTAACGTGCTCTGGCGCCTACTATTTTCGTTGCGTCCGTCCTGTGGTCGTAACCTATATGTCGTTTCCTTAATTCTATCCGTTATTACGTACGGTCCTACGTATTTCGGTAGAAATTTCTCCGTTTTCCCTGGTTTCCTGCGGGACGACTCCAGTAGTACCAGGTCGCCCACTTCAAACTTCCGGAAGCGGACACGGTTCGCAAGGTCATACTGACACTTCGTCATCATTGTCCGGTCTCGGTAGTTTTCGTCGGCAATTTTCTTTAATCTCTCGTTTTCTAAAATGCGGTTGGTCACGTATTCGTCGTAAGTTTTTACTGGCTCGTCGACGGTTGGTAGTCCTACGTCTAGTGACGTCCTCGGTTCTACGCCAAATATCAACTTATGCGGTGTCACCTGTGTCGACGACTGAATGGACGAGTTATACGCAAAAGTCGCCGTTTTTACGAATCTCGGCCATTCGGCGTGATCGTCCTCGAGATAAACTCTGATGCCGTTTTTTATGATGCCGTTGAGTTTTTCGCATAAGCCGTTTGTTTGCGGGTGTGCCGCGGAAGCCATAATATGTTTAATCCTGTACAACCGTGTAAAGTGTCTAAAAGTACTCGAATCGAAAGATTTGCCTTGATCGGATATTATGCATTTCGGAGTACCAAAAACGTAGAGCAGATTGTCTGAGAGTGTGTTGCACGTGGTTTCCGCCTTTGTATCTTTTACCGGGATTGCGAGTGCGTATTTACTAAAATGGTCTACGATCGTTAGAATGTGTTCGTAGCCTTCTACCGATTTTTTGAAAGGACCTTGGTGGTCTATTCCCACTCGTTCCCAGATGTCTGTTGCTGGTGGTAACGGTTCTAGCGGGGCTGCGTGTTTGAACCTCTGTGGTTTGAAGGCCTGGCATACTTTGCACGACCGAACGTATTTCCGCACGTCTTCTTCCAGACCTTTCCAGTAGAACCGTTGCTTAATACGGTGGACCGTCTTCGCTACCCCCATGTGTCCTGCCTCGGGTATATCGTGCGCTGTTTTCATTATTTCGGATACGCTTTGCTTTGGTGCTACGACCAACCATTGGTTACCTTGTGTTGCATGGTTCTTTTTATAAAGGATCCCGTTTATTTTTTTATATTCGTCCCGTGTTTTAGCGTCTGGTAGTTTCCCGGTAATATCGCGGCAAAACGTGTCTTCCTTTTGACCGTTTTCGTCGATCCGTACTGTGCATGCCGTTAAATCGTTGAAGTTGTCTTCGACGTTCGTATCGTTTTTGTGGAACGGGTTGCGTGAGAGTGCGTCCGGTGCAACGTTCTTCCTCCCTGCGCGGTGGACTATTTCAAAGTCATGCTCCATGAGTTTTAACCCCCATCTAGTAAGTCTTGAGCACAGGTCACGTACGTTAGCTAGCCACGTTAACGCGCTATGGTCGGTTACGACTCTGAATTCTCTCCCGAAGACGTACGGCCGTAACTTTTGTAGAGCCCAGACTATTGCTAAACACTCTAGTTCTGAGATACCATATTTACTCTCGTGTTTCGATGTCGTTCTCGACAAGTAGTGGATCGGGTGTAAAAAACCGTCATTGTCCGGTTGCATTAGCACCGCGCCTAATCCTACGATTGATGCGTCCGTGTGTATTTCTATTCTAGCGTCTGGGTTGAAATGTGCTAGAATTGGCTCCTCAGTCAATTTTTTTTAAGGTTTCGAAGGCTTCTATTTCGGCCGGAACTATCACGAATCTCTTATCTTTTTCCGTTAAACACGTCAGCGGTTTGCTTATATTTGAAAAGTTTTTTATGAAACGGCGATAATAGCCGCAAAGTCCCAGAAACGAACGAACTTGCTTGACATTTTTCGGAATCTGAAATTCCTTAACCGCCTCGATCTTATCAGTATCCGGTTCTACGCCGTTTTCCGATACCACGTGTCCCAAAATTGGTAACTTTTGGTAGGCGAATCTACATTTTGATGGTTTTAGGGATAAGCCTGCCCCGCGGAAACATTCTAGAACATTTGTTAACCGCTCGTTGTGTTCACGTATGTCTCTTCCGTACACGATGACGTCATCTAGATAAACCATACACTCGGACTATTTCAATTCAGCTAACAGTGTATCCATGATTCTTTCGAAATGACCCGGTGCCCCGGTTAAACCAAAGGGTAACACTTGAAACTCGTACAACCCGTTACCTGTCGTGAACGCTGTAATTGGCTTGCTTGTTTCGTCCAGTGGACACTGCCAATAACCGCTAACAAAATCCGTGTGAGAGAAATACTTCATTCCCGCTAAACGGTCCAGGCAGTCGGTGATATCCGGTAATGGATATGAGAATTTTTCGGTTACGTTGTTAACTTTTCTATAGTCCACACAAAATCTATAGGATCCGTCTGATTTTTTAACCAAAACGACCGGGCTCGCCCATGGAGATGTTGATTTCCTAATAACTCCTTTTTCACACATTTCTTTAACCTGTTCCTCTATAATGTCACGTTCCTTAGGACTGCGGCGATAGGCTTTTTGTCGAATTGGTTCCGTGTTCGCTTTAAGTTTAATGTGGTACGGTTCGATATCTGCCGCCTTATTCCACTCTTCTGAGAAAAGTTCCCGATACCTGTACAATACGTCCAGTACGTCGATTTTTTCGCTGTCCGATAGCTCCGGGTTTATATCGAACTTCTGTGGTTCGTATTTGCACGTGGCCGTCGTACTGTATCCCACCTGTTCACTTAGGAAAGAAACATTCGCTATTTCCCCGCCGGATCGTAACAAGCACGAGTTTGCTACCAACCGCACCGGCTCGTTCCTAGTATTTATGACATCAATGAATATCTCGGATACCGTTTCGGAAACGTGTACTGATGGTATTAGTAGCCCCGTTCTTCTTACGCAGTCGGGGTGGGGTTCTAAAATGCCCGCCATTACTGTTGGCCCTTTTAACTTAACCCTCGTTTTACAACGTGGTGCAATTTCAAGGTCGTCTAGTATGCAGTACTTTTGTTTGGGGTTTTTCCGATCGTTCGTAATTGTGCCTAACCTCTCGAGTTCCCGTTCTTCGTTTAGTTCTACCACGTGGTCGTCCCTGCCTATTTTTGGCCTATACAATTCTACCGATTCGTCTCTAAACATAATTTTGCAATGATAGTTTGTTAGAATATCGACGCCGAAAATAATCTTTTCCCCGTTTCCTGGAATTATGGTGAACCTGCCACATATGTCGAAACCATCAATGTTGACCTCCAAGTATGTGCACGTGTTCGAGACTACTGACCCACTTATTCCCCGTATAAGTAATTTTGAAGGCATTCTAGCACATCCTAGTGCGTTGGCTATTCCTTCGTCTATGCAGCTAACATTTGCCCCTGAATCGAAAATCAGTTTGCCTACATGTGTCTCATTGATATGCGTGATTAAACAGAAATTTGTCATACCTGTCCAACGGAATTTTTCCATTGCTGTACCCCCTATTTCTAAAGTGGATTTTTCTATTGGTACCTTATTTAATGTCTGTTTTTCGTTAACCCCCGGTTGTCCTTTTACCCTGAAGATTATGCGATTGGTGTTACCAGTAACCTCGGAAAATACACGTGGTACGCTCTCTACACTGTTTGAAACTTCCACCACAGGATTAGAGGCAAAATTGTACTTACCACGTGGCCTCCTTTTCGGGCAATCCCAGTGTTTGTGCCCCGTCTGGTATCAAGTGAAGCATCTTGGCGTCCCGTCCGGTAGCATAAATCTTCTTGCTTTCTCCATTGGCGTTTCGGTCCTTGGATTTCGTCCTTGATTTGGTTCCCACTCTTCCGCCGTCCTCGTAGTTGTTTCCCAACTCGTCGTTCTACCTGCCTCCTTCCGTTCCTTGTTCCATTTATTCGTCTCGTCGAGGAATTTCGCCGCCTGTAGGAAGTCGGCCTCTTCTGGGTTCCGCGTGGTACTCCACGAGGCTGCCAGTAGTAGGCAGTCTTTTGGAGCCAATGCCCACAATGCCTCCTTGCTTGAATTAAACGGCGAAAACTCACCTGCCGTCGCGTGGGCCGTAATCAGGTTCATCAAATATCTCCCCGTATCTTCCGTGGACTGGGGCCGTCTCGTTTTCTTTAATTCGTTACCCCTACTACGTGCCCGGCCGTCGTTCCTTGGGTAGCAAAGTTTCAGTGCTTCCAAGACGTCTTCAAGTGCGGCTGAAGGGTCAAACCTGCACTTGATAAATTCGCGGCCGTCAAGTGGAAGCCGCCGTACTAGGGCCTTCGTCCAGTCTCCCTTCGGTACCTTGCTCGCCGTCAGCCACGTCTTGAATTCCTCCACGTGGTCCTCGATGTCTTCCTCCTCCGGGTTGAAACACGGCGTCTCTCCGTAGCCGATATTTATGTTCGCTGCTTGAGGTGCTGGGCCGACACTGCTCTCCACCATGTGATGAGGCTGAAGTGGGGATATAAAACTCAATTTATTGGTAGGTTGCAGTACATTGTCCTGGTGGGCTATGGTCACCATGGCCCGTTCCAGGGCTGGGCTTGTGGTCCGGTTCTGGAGGGTTGTTGAGGTCCGATGCTCTGCGGTATAGCCGTTGGGAGGGTTAGATCTGGTACAAGACATCTTTCGTTCGCCGGGCAAGGATAAAAAGAAAGAAAAAATAATAAATAAAAAAATGCACGAAGGTCCAACGATAACTGGCACGTTGTATTTGTAAGCATTCCGCGAAAACGGTGGTCCGTGGTCAAATACAACTTGTGCCTGTTATCTCTGTGGTGCCGTTTCTCTGATAAATAAATAAAATAAACAAAATTTAAGATAATTTTGCAACGTCACGTGTATTTCCGGTTGGTTGCTTGTTGACACACAACAATATGTATTTATCTGTTCCATGTCTTAAATATTTGACCAATCAAGGCTGAATTTTAACACTCTATATAGAGTTATAACAAATGAAAACATTAAGATGCGAATGTTTCTTTTCACAAATAAATCAAACTTCTACTGTCCTTACTGCGATGAAAAATATTGAGGACTTGGCTCATCAGTGGTGAACCCTCCCAGCGGTTTTGCCAATTTAATCCACCAGACCGCTTCTTTAGAGCTCTGATGTTGTATTGGATCATTCTGCTTATATATGCTACACTGAAGGGTGGAATCTTAGAAATGGTATTTAAGAAAACTATGGACATTAGATGGTGCATTAATGCTTTGTATTAATTTATGCCTAACTGGCTTTGTATTTATTGTTTGCGGAAGAGCATTGCTCGAATGCAAATATTTATATGTAATTCTACTGTCTGAAAAGCCTATGTCCATAGTTTGCTTAAATACCATTTCTAAGATTCCGCCCTTCAGTGTAGCATATAAAAGCAGAATGATCCAATACAGTATTAGAGCTCTAAAGAAGCGGTCTGGTAGATTGAATTGGTGAAACCGCTGGGAGGGTTCACCACTGATGAGCCAAGCCCTCCCAATATTTTTTCATCACAGTAAGGAGAGTAAAGTTTGTGTAAAAGACACATTCATGCTTTAATTCTCACTGAGGTTTCCAAGTTTTTGGTTTAGTGGTGTTGAGAGAATATGAGCCATGGCTGATAGCTCTGTGCAGGGCCATAGCTCCACCCAGGCCAGGGGCCGGCCGCGAGGGTGGGGGAGCCGCAGCAGCAGCAGAGTCCGGGGAACTGTGCCATCATGGGCCAGAGGGGCAATCTCACAGGCAAGCGCAAGTTTGACGGAGGCCACCAGAACCAGGGAGACTCCAAGCGCAGGTTCCAGAACAAGGGATCATGGGGTGGGCAGCCACTGCTATATCGTGGTGGTGGGGAAGACACCTGGTACCAGGACTCCTACGGCACACAATGGGCTTGATTCTTTTTGCATTCTTAGTTAGACATGTTGCAATATATAAATAAACTTGTTACATTTTCATCTCCCATTCCCCCCTGTCACTTGGTTGAGTCAAAGTTCTACACTGAGGGACATTGACTGAGGACCAATCTCTATCTACTCTCTATGGTAGTTCTCATTGAATCACTGAGACTAAAGATTGTGGTTTTTATCATTTAAAAATGCTCCAAACAACAGTCTTTGATTTCCAGACTTAAGTCTGGTCATCTACGGACAATGACTTTCCAGAATGGTTGCAGGGTTTTCCCACTATGTACTAAGTGCAATTCTCAGCCTGCAACCCCAAGACATTATTGACTGTATTGACTCATCCATTGATGAGCTCTACTCTTCCCTGGCAGACACACCATCAAAAATCTCAAGCTTTACAAGCTTGATACCTTAGTGTGATTGAGTGGAGATAAGAAAGAAGAATAAGAAGAAAATGCTCCAATGGCCCCCGATTCTTGCAAAAGTCCAATCCCACCATCGAGTGCAAGTAACCAAACAGGGCTCTGGCACATTTGTAAGTGCAAAGTCGAACTGCTTTTTACATGTGTAGACATTACAGTAAAAACAGTCACCAACTTCTACCCACCATGATTATCATGGCTGTACCACGTGTACTAGGTTTTGGCATCAGCATTGTTACTGAAACCTTACACACTATTAATTTATTTGCATTTGGTCAAATTACCTTGTAGTTCTAATCTATAATCCAAATTGTGCCTTATGGAGAAAATAATTGTAAAGAAAGATTTCCGTGTATGTGGTGTTTATGAATCAGTGTCTGACAACATTGGGAGTTTATGGTAGCAGGGCCAATACTGTCTGACATTCAAATATTTCAACTGCTTGTTGTTGTTGTTTCTTATTCCCTTGTGGAAAGATTACATGAGTTCATGCTCCTCAAGCTGTTTTATGAATGGAGTGTAGGGGTGCAGCCTTCGTTGATCCAAGCACACTTTGGTGAAAGTCTGACTTTGCCTGTAATTTGAGGCTGTTCCTAAAATGGAAGCTTTTGCTGCTGACGCTAACATAAGTACAGACACGGCTCCTCCGTATCCCTGGAGAAGGACCGTTGCTGAGGTTCATCAACTGGGTCAGTTATACTCAGGATTTTCAAAGAGGTCTTTCTCCTGCCTATTTGTCAGAGTTATTCTGCTTATTTCACAGCTGGCCTTCATATCTGAAGGTTGTTCCCCTATCCACCACCTGGAGACGTGCCATCTCAGCTCTGCCAAAGATTTCAATCTCTTGGTTACCAGCTACCACAGCTCTGTAATGGGCTCTAGTCTCCATTTTATCTGCCTGATTTTGTTATGCATAAAGACCATTTTGCTGGTGATAAAATTCTGTAGAATAATAATTAAAATATGTGTATGTGATATAAATAATTTATTGGGTAAAATATATTGCCACAGGGAAAATTAGGAAAGACAAACTTCAGGGAAGATTTGACAACCATCATGACTGGGTAAAGTAGAATGCGTCTGCCTTTGTCATTAAGACTGGGAGCACTACTCAGTGGCAGGCCGACTTAGCTCCAAAAGAAATGGCCATCTCTGACATGAGGAACAGACGCCATGCGCAGCTGCTCCTAACATGAAGTACAGTCTCTGCTCATCCTGTATCCCTGGATTAGGAGCCCTCACAGGGTACTATCAGCCAGGCCAACTGAGCCCAGGTTTTTAAGCAAGCTTGTTACTGCTCCCCCTCCTCCATCCGGGTTTGGGACCTGCAAAGTTTGGGGGGATGATACAGCAATTTATTTAAGGCAAGAACAAACTATGAGTGATAAACAAAAGATTAGCAGTGAGGGAAGTTTACAAAGTAGAAAAATATAAACATAAAAAAAATGATACTCCGTTAATAAAATAATAAATACTTTGTTACATATCTCCATCCATATGGGAGCTGTGACCCACAGCTTGCAATTATTGTAGTTAATGACATGGAACTGGCGTGCTTCTGCCAAGGATTCCATCAAAGTCTTGGAACTATGTCCCTAGTACTTTTGTGTTCTTTTTCTTGCAGCGTGAAGAGTGGCGTTATCGTCGTCTATAGGGACATCGTCATCTTGGAAGGAAGTCTTGGCTTTGACACGGCAGTGGAATCCTGGAGCCAGTCTCCGAAAATGTAGATCACAGCACCCATGGCTTCAAGGTCTTCTCGGTGATACTCAGTTTTTCCGCCCTAATTTACCCAGCATCTCCACCAAAATGCCACGTGGAAAATTAGGGAAGACCAACTTCAGGATGTACACAGCAATTTATTTCAGGTCAGAGCAAACTATGAATGATAAGTAATGAGGGAAGTTTACAGAGTATCAAAATATAAACATAAAAAATGATACTCTGTTAATAAAATTCCCACGGTTTGACTATTATTTCACTTTTAAAATTTTTCAGGGCATATAATTAAAGGACAGCCATGCACACAGGAAAAGGCAGCCACTTAATAATGGTCACTTTGTTTTAATTCCCTAAATTGACCTATTTCTTTACAGTAATGCTGAATATCAGAGGAAGTCATTTGATAATAGGTTCTTCTTATCATTACCATACATGTACCTAATACAAAGCAATAACGTACCATCTATATACATAATGTGATCAATAATTTCCAGGAATGCTAAATATTTAAAGAATTACAAAAGTATAATAAAGTGTTATTTAAAATTTCTCAAAATAATCACCTTCACTATCAATACATTTGTTCCATATTTTTTGCCAGATATCAAAACACCTCTGAAAATCCTCATCATTCAGGCTTTTCAAAATATTCTTCGTATTCTCCTTTATTTCAGGTATTGAGTCAAATCGACATCATTTTGAGACTTTTTAATGTTAGGGTAAAGGAAAAGTTGTTGGGAGCAAGGTCAGAAGAATAGGGTGGCTGGGGTAGTAAAGCAATTCCGTGTTTAGCCAAATAGAGTGGTACAGTGACGGCTGTATGTGGCAGTGCTTTGTCATGATGCAAGAGCCAATTTTTCTGATGCCATTTTTTGGGTCGTTTCTGATGTACAGCCTCCCTTAAACGTCGCAATACATCAAGATAGTAATGTTGATTAGTGTTCTGACCCTCGGGCACAAATTCATAGTGTGCCAATCCATTTACATCAAAGAAAGTGATAAGAAGACATTTAAGCTTCGATTCGATCATCCTTGCCTTCTTGAATCTTGGTTCTCCAGGCTCTAGCCACTGGCTTGATTGCCTCTTAGTCTCGGCATCATATCCGTAAACCGTTTCATCTCCCGCGATAGCATTTTTGAGCCAATGGGGATCAGAATTAAACATTTCAACCATGTTTTTGCACGTTTCTTTGCAATGCCCTTTCTGCTCATTCATTTAGAGATTTGGGACAAATTTAGCCGGGGATCGTTTAAGATGCAGATCATTCTTTATGATGGTTTGGCATGTTCCAAAAGAGATATCCAAGTCTTCTGATAGCTCTCGGATAGTTATTCTTGGGTGTTCTTTGATCGATAACTTGATTTTGAGTGCATTTTCGGGGTTTCTTACCTTTAAAGGTCTGCCAGTGTGTAGATCATCCTTGACGTTTGTTTGACCAGCTTTAAATTGTGCAAACCATTCAAATGTCCTCGATTGTGATAGGGCATCTTTTTTAAAAGCCTGCTTCACATTTGAAATAATTCGGAAGCTGTTTTCCCTAATTTAAAGCAAAACTCTATGCAGACTCGCTGTTTTTCAATACAGTCAATACTGAAGTTAGAAAATGTTCTGATATAATCAAGCTTATAAATTCGAAAAAACATGAGTGCATGCGTCTGTGTGATCAATTTTTTTTCTACGTGTTGATAAATGTTTTATCTATAAGGTACTTATAAAATTATTTCCTTATTTAGAATATTTTACGTGATCCAGTCTCATTACTGGGAATTATTGATTACATGATGTATAACAAATGAAAATAATAAAATGCAAATGTTTCTTTTCACAAATAAATGAAACTTCTACTGTCCTTACTGCGATGAAAAATTATTGGAAGAGCTTGGCTATCAGCGGTGAACCCTCCCAGCGATTTCACCAATTTGTACCAAACCACTTCTTCAGATCTCTAATACTGTAATTGGATTCATACCCTTCAGTGTAGCATATATAAGCAGAATGATCCAATACAGTATTAGAGATCTAAAAAAGTGGTCTGGTTGAATAAATTGGTGAAACTGCTGGGAGGGTTCACCACTGATGAGCCAAGCGCTCCCAATATATTTTCACTGCAATAAGGACAGTAGAAGTTTCATTTATTTGTGAAAAAGAAACATTTGCGTCTTAATGTTTTCATTTGTAATGTATAGATGGAGTGTTATTGCTTTGTATTAAAATAAAAAATTTTAAATACAGTAGAACCTCCTTTTAGTGGACAGCACCCTAGAGGACACCTCTCTCTATAGGACAGTTTCCATTTGCAAAATTACCATTTTTACTATTTAGCAACTCTCCCTAAAGTACAGTTTGGCTCTGCAAATTAGGTGTCCTTTACAGGGAGGTTCTGCTGTACTATTTTAATCAAAGCAAACACTTGCAGTAAGAAAAAGTAAATAAATTTGAAAAATAACTAAAAAGTTAAAAATCTATTTTTTTAAAATCTTGAAGATATTTAGAAAATATTTTATGGTTGTTTGATTTTGGACAAGAACCCTATTCAGGATTGATACTAGTTACTTTGTACAGGTTAACACAAAATGCAATAAACTAGGGCCTACAGTAAGAATAACTTAAACACCGAAAAAAAACGTACACTCAAGAGTACAACATAAAAAAAAGTAAATAATAACTCACAATTTGTTAAATAAAATTAAAAAAAAAACCGGTACTTATCTTTATTGTTGCGTTGGTAGGGATCTGACCGGGGTTACGCAGGTATGTGAGGAGATAGCCAGACACGGATAAAACACGCAGAGAACACTTTAACTGTCTCCACACGATAATCCACCACACTCATCCTCCACTCTCCTTGCAATACCATAGCCCCCTATCAATCTTCGAAAGAAATGTCTTTCTTTGTCTAAAGTTCTTTCAAATAGTAGAACCAAGACATCTCATTGGTGACATGACACCAATGTGGCTGCTGTATATAGGGGGGTGAGGGGTTTAAACTGTTGGTTTTCAATGGCTATGACCCAGGATCGAATCCCGTATTGGACACTTTTTTTCCTTATAACAAAAAATGATCCTTGATTCTTGCAAAAGTCCAACCCTACCAGTAAGTGCAAGTAACCAAACAAGACTCTGGCACACTTGTGCAAAAGTCCAACCCTACCAGTAAGTGCAAGTAACCAAACAAGACTCTGGCATACTTGTGCAAAAGTCCAACCCTACCAGTAAGTGCAAGTAACCAAACAAGACTCTGGCACACTTGTGCAAAAGTCCAACCCTACCAGTAAGTGCAAGTAACCAAACAAGACTCTGGCACACTTGTGCAAAAGTCCAACCCTACCAGTAAGTGCAAGTAACCAAACAAGACTCTGGCACACTTGTGCAAAAGTCCAACCCTACCAGTAAGTGCAAGTAACCAAACAAGACTCTGGCACACTTGTGCAAAAGTCCAACCCTACCAGTAAGTGCAAGTAACCAAACAAGACTCTGGCATACTTGTGCAAAAGTCCAACCCTACCAGTAAGTGCAAGTAACCAAACAAGACTCTGGCACACTTGTGCAAAAGTCCAACCCTACCAGTAAGTGCAAGTAACCAAACAAGACTCTGGCACACTTGTGCAAAAGTCCAACCCTACCAGTAAGTGCAAGTAACCAAACAAGACTCTGGCACACTTGTGCAAAAGTCCAACCCTACCAGTAAGTGCAAGTAACCAAACAAGACTCTGGCATACTTGTGCAAAAGTCCAACCCTACCAGTAAGTGCAAGTAACCAAACAAGACTCTGGCACACTTGTGCAAAAGTCCAACCCTACCAGTAAGTGCAAGTAACCAAACAAGACTCTGGCATACTTGTGCAAAAGTCCAACCCTACCAGTAAGTGCAAGTAACCAAACAAGACTCTGGCACACTTGTGCAAAAGTCCAACCCTACCAGTAAGTGCAAGTAACCAAACAAGACTCTGGCACACTTGTGCAAAAGTCCAACCCTACCAGTAAGTGCAAGTAACCAAACAAGACTCTGGCATACTTGTGCAAAAGTCCAACCCTACCAGTAAGTGCAAGTAACCAAACAAGACTCTGGCACACTTGTGCAAACTGCTTTTTACATGATAAAGCACAATTATAGGATTATAGATGCAAGAAAATAAGACTTAATTCAAATAATTTTATTAAATGTGTGTGATGTTTTGGTAACAGCATTGTTACCATCATCAGACAAAAGAATGTTGTTGTTTTTTTTTATCCCCTTGTGTAAAGATTACACAAATTCCATGAGTTCATGCTCCTCGAGCTGTTTTATGATGAGCAGCGGCCTCTCCCAAAGGTCCTGTTTAGTGCATCTAATGCAAGCCAAAATGTGTTCTTGTGCTGCATGTACCAAACTACATTTTGGGCAAGTGGGAACTGCACCCCATTCCATGAGACAAAAGAATAAATCAATTTATTCATTCATTCTTTTGTCTGATGATGGTAGCAATGCTGTTACCAAAACGTCACACACTATTAAATTATTTGGATTAGGTCTTATTTTCTTGTATGCTTTTCACATGTGTAGACATGTGGTGCATTTACAGTAAAAGCAGTCACCTACTTTTACCTACCTTGATTATCATGGCCTGTACCACTTGTACTAGGAATTTTTTTAAAATGTGGCTGTAGCATACCTATATCATCCACAAGAAAATAAAAATTCTCCATGGGCCCTGTAGTAGGCTAAATGAACACACACAATGTGTTGTCTCACACACAATATGGAAGTACACTGGATCTAGTGAGGAAGTAGGCTAAATGAACACACACAGTGTGTTGTCTCACACAATATGGAAGTACACTGGATCTAGTGAGGAAGTAGGCTAAATGAACACACACAATGTGTTGTCTCACACACAATATGGAAGTACACTGGATCTAGTGAGGAAGTAGGCTAAATGAACACACACAGTGTGTTGTCTCACACAATATGGAAGTACACTGGATCTAGTGAGGAAGTAGGCTAAATGAACCCACACAGTGTGTTGTCTCACACAATATGGAAGTACACTGGATGTAGTGAGGAAGTAGGCTAAATGAACACACACAATGTGTTGTCTCACACACAATATGGAAGTACACTGGATCTAGTGAGGAAGTAGGCTAAATGAACACACACAATGTGTTCTCACACAATATGGAAGTACACTGGATCTAGTGAGGAAGTAGGCTAAATGAACACACACAATGTGTTGTCTCACACACAATATGGAAGTACACTGGATCTAGTGAGGAAGTAGGCTAAATGAACACACACAGTGTGTTGTCTCACACACAATATGGAAGTACACTGGATCTAGTGAGGAAGTAGGCTAAATGAACACACACAATGTGTTGTCTCACACAATATGGAAGTACACTGGATCTAGTGAGGAAGTAGGCTAAATGAACACACACAATGTTGTCTCACACAATATGGAAGTACACTGGATCTAGTGAGGAAATAGTACTAGTACTAAATGACATTGGTGATGCAGTCGTGGCTAAAATCTTGTGAGGAAATAGGCTAAATGAACACACACAGTGTGTTGTCTCACACACAATATGGAAGTACACTGGATGTAGTGAGGAAGTAGGCTAAATGAACACACACAATATGGAAGTACACTGGATCTAGTGAGGAAGTAGGCTAAATGAACACACACAATGTGTTGTCTCACACAATATGGAAGTACACTGGATGTAGTGAGGAAGTAGGCTAAATGAACACACACAATGTGTTGTCTCACGCACAATATGGAAGTACACTGGATCTAGTGAGGAAGTAGGCTAAATGAACACACACAATGTGTTGTCTCACACAATATGGAAGTACACTGGATCTAGTGAGGAAGTAGGCTAAATGAACACACACAATGTGTTGTCTCACACACAATATGGAAGTACACTGGATCTAGTGAGGAAGTAAGCTAAATGAACACACACAATGTGTTCTCACACAATATGGAAGTACACTGGATCTAGTGAGGAAGTAGGCTAAATGAACACACACAATGTGTTGTCTCACACACAATATGGAAGTACACTGGATCTAGTGAGGAAGTAGGCTAAATGAACACACACAATGTACAATGTACACACAAGGAAATATGTTAAGAAAGAAAAAAAAGATATCTCCTTATCGTGCAATTGAAAGTTGAGGATGGGTTGCACCATCTATCGGAATAAATATCAACTATTCATTGATGCTACCGTCCTATAAGCTTATGTCCATAGTTTACTTGAAAAACCATTTCTAAGATTCCATCCTTCAGTGTAGCATATAAAAGCAGAATGATCCAATACAGTATTAGAGCTCTGAGAAGCGGTCTAATGGATTAAATTGGCGAAACCGCTGGGAGGGTTCACCACTGATGAGCCAAGCCCTCCCAATATATTTTTTCATCGCAGTAAGGACAGTAGAAGTTTGTTTTATGTATAAAAGAAACATTCGCGCTTTAAATCCTTTTATTTTATATCATTGATTATTAATTATTCCAGGATTGGCCAAATACCCATTCTTGATTAATCGTGAAAAGCTAACCATGTATGCATTTCGGGCTGTTGGCCCTTGTCAGTGTGGTGCAAGCTGTAACTCAACAACCAAAAAAAAACTGGCCATTCAGGCATCCTTAAAAATCATGAGGAAATACAGTCGAACCTCTTTAATTCAACACCCAAAGGGATCAAAGCTTTTGGTTGAATTAAAGGAAGTGTTGAATTAAAGTTAGTCAGATGATTAGATACTCATCTAACTCACTAATGTATTCTTTTTAGATTAATTATATAGCATTTTAATTGTAGCCACGTGATATGGATTTAATGTTTCTATATGGATAATGTAAGAGCGCACACAGAAACATCTGTTAGTCTGCTAAGAAACAGCGTGAAGTTTTTGTTACTGTTGTGGCTTGAATGTTCAGTAAATGATATAAAGAAGCATTTTACCACTTGACTTGAATCATTTGATTTATTTGAGTCTCAGAGTTAGGAGTAGCTACAACATTAGTTATCTAAATTGAGTCTATTTTTCTTGCCTGATAGAAATTTACATATCTTACTGAATCATCAACAATATACAAAAATTGAAATTTTAAAGGATTTACAATTATTTACATATAAGAATAAAATTAAAAAATTGCTTAATACAAAATTTAATTTAAAGAAAAATCTGACTTCCAAAATTATATCACAGGATCCAACATACTCCCCCGGCTGGGAAGAGATGACCAGAAAATAAAAATAAAAAAGAGTTCCAATAGTATAGATGCTGGACTAATTGATTCCGACTATGTTGCTAAGATTACAATTTTCATTGTTTGAAAGGTAATGGAATCAGCTTTGTAATGGGTCTCTTGAAGACTCCTTTTGAAGTCTTTATCTGGACTACCCTGACATTCTTGTCCTCTCCTGGAAATATCTCTTGAATCCTAGCCAAAGGCCAGTGAAGTGGAGATATTTGAGCCTCTTTGAGGTAAACTAGTTGACCTATTTGGATATTGTCTTGTTTGATTCGCCATTTACCACGGCCTTGGAGGTTGCTCAGATATTCCTTGGACCATCTTGACCAGAATGAGTTTTTTAGTTTTTGAATCAGCTTCCATCATGTCTGTAAGTTTAAGACTTCAGAGTTTGAGGTTGGAATTTCTGAAAACGAAGATCCTATTAAGAAATGAGCTGGTGTCAAGGCCTCATAATCATTGGGATCACTACTTAGAGGGGCCAGTGATCTTGAATTTAGGCAAGATTCTATCTGAATAATCAAAGTGTTCATTTCTTCATAATTCAGGGTTGTTGATTTAAAGGTTCGGACCAAGTGTGATTTCACACTTTTGATTCCGGCTTCCCAAAGGTCACCAAAGTGAGGTCCACCTGGGGGGATGAAATGCCAAGTGATTAATTCCTCTGTAACCAATCTTTGCACTGATTGAGAGTTCAATAATTGAAACTGAGTGCGGAAAAAATTGAATGCTCCTTTAAAATTGGTAGCATTATCTGAGTAAATGTCAGAGGGCTTCCCTCTTCTGGCCATGAATCTTCTCAACGAGGCCATGAATGAATCAGTTGATAAACTTGTTGTCAATTCTAAATGAATGGCCTTAGTAGTAAAGCAAATGAATAGTACAATGTAAGATTTGCTTATTGTTTTAGATCTGCCCAGGCTTCTCTTTATTAAGAATGGTCCTGTAAGATCAATGCCAGTCTTTGAGAATGGCCTTGATGGGATGATTCTTTCCGGAGGTAGATTTCCCATGATTTGATGAATGGTAGTAGATTTAAATTTTAAACAAATCAGACATTTTTTTATGATTTTTTTGACTGCATCTCTTGCTCCCAAAATCCAATAATTTTTTCTGAGTATTGACAATACAAGTTGAGGTCCTGCATGTAGGTATTTCTTGTGAATATCATCGATTATAATATTGGTGATGTGGTGATTCTTCGGTAGTAAGAGAGGGAATTTTTGATTTTCATTTAAATAGGAATACTTGAGTCTACCTCCAACTCTTAGAAGTCGTTGAGTGTCTAAAAAGGGATTTAGAGAAGTTAGCTTGTTGGACAGAGGTAGTTGCTTGTTTGACTTCAGTAATTTTATTTCCGTGCAGAATTCAACTTGCTGGATTGATTTGACTAAGACTTGAATTGCCTTTGTTAATTCTCTTGTTGTCAAAGGTCCTTTCTGACGAATTGGATCAAAGAGGAGGCAATTGTAGTAGAATCTCCAACACCAAGCTGTTATTCGGATCAATTTGGTCATTGTGGAATACCTTTCAATGAATTCTAGATTTAAAATAGTTTCTGATTTTTGAATTAAGGTTGTTTGATCCAACACTTGACCTTCACCGACTTCTTCTTGAATGATATTGAGGTTTACTTGGGTTGGTGAAGAAGGAATATATCGAACATTATTTTCTTGAAGCCAAATAGGACCCCGCCACCAAATTCTATGATTGACCAAGTCTTGAGGCCTGATTCCTCTGGATGTGCAATCAGCTGGATTATCTTGACTGGATACATGGAACCAATCAGTGATTTGAGTCAAATTTTGAATTGACGACACTCTGTTCGAAACAAAGGCTTTCCATCTGCTGGCATCTGATCTTATCCAATCTATGCAGATTTGTGAATCAGTCCACAAAAAGGTTTTGTCAGGTTGAAAAGGTAATGATTCAAGAATGACTTGATTCAGTTGAGCCAAAAGCAATGCTGCACTTAGTTCAAGTCTTGGAATTGTAATGGTCTTTAATGGCGCAACCTTAGTTTTTGAGGTTATCAGAATAATTTTGATCTTTTGATTTTTGAATCTAGTTTTCAAGTAAAAAACTGCTGAATAAGCATTAAGGGATGCATCACAAAATCCATGTAGTTGTAATTCTTCTATTTCAGAAGATGAGCTGTTCAGGTATCTTGGTATTTTCTCATCTTTAGCTTTTGCCTCAATAGTTTCAGAATATCTGACTTTATCAGCCACTTTATAATCTTCAACTTTATTTGTTTTAGTTTTCTCTTCTGAATTGTTCACCCCGATTCATAACCTTTAATTGCAGTCTCAGAATCCTTCACTCCATCGCCCTTAGGCTTCGCTTCAGAATCCTTTACGCCATCGCCCTTTGGCTCCGCTTCAGAATCCTTTACGCCTTCGCCCTTTGGCTCCGCTTCAGAATCCTTTACTCCGTCGCCCTCAATGTCTCTTTTGAGGTTTGACTTGAATAATATTTCACAGGCATTCTTTGTACCCAACTGGGCCTTAGAAATTGGGACATCTTCAAGTTCCCAGAATTTTCTTATGCTGGAATCAAGTTCAGTGGTACAGTGATTGATTACCGAAGTATTCGACTTAATATTTGAATGGATTCTCCCAGAAACAAGCCAACCTAACTTGGTATAAAGTGCTATAGGATGGTGCTTTAAATTTGTATTATGACCTAGAATGATTTCTACAAAGGTATCTGCACCCAAAATTAGGTCTATGGGCTTGGTGACATAGAATTCTGGGTCTGCCAAGAGCAAATTTTCTAAATGAGGAAAGTCTGCTGACTGAATTTGGAAGGTCTGCAGTTACCCTCTCAACCACAAATGCTCTGGCAGAAAATAATTGATCATTATGATGTGGGGTGAACTCTAATTCGACCTGCGATGTTGTCCTGTTGACAACAATGTCACCTACACCTTTTAGTGTATAAGAATTTTTCATTTTTTCAAGTCCTAACTTGTGGCAACATTGTTCTGAAATTAGGCATATTTGGGACCCATTGTCCACTAATGCTCTACATAGCACAAATGAGCCATCCTTCGCCTTGACTTTAATAAGGGCTGTTGACAGTAGAATATTTGTTTCCGTTTCCAAAGGCATCACATTACAGATGGTATTTGTTGAAAT
This sequence comes from Cordylochernes scorpioides, assembly GCA_030710605.1. Classification (NCBI taxonomy): domain Eukaryota; kingdom Metazoa; phylum Arthropoda; class Arachnida; order Pseudoscorpiones; family Chernetidae; genus Cordylochernes; species Cordylochernes scorpioides. The sequence continues at coordinate 96,081,759 of CP092863.1, read as the reverse complement.
CAACATCTCTTGAGAGGTTGTTGGTTGTGGAATGGATGGTTCAGAGTTGTATTCATGCAGAAGAGTATGATGGTTCTGCTTGCAGTTTTTACATCTTGATGTGATGAGACATTTGGATATCTCATGATTTGCTCTAAGGCAATTTTGACAAAGTTTATGTTTTTTAACTAATTCCCATTTTTTAGGCGAGGGAAGATTTATGAATCTATGGCAGTCATTTAGTTTATGAATTTGATGACATAAAATACAATTTTGACCTTTGTTGACATAAAGGCCGTGAGCCATCATATTTTTGCTAGAGGTTTTTTGTTCCTGGAACAAAGGAATTCTCATACCTTGCAGGCTTCTAGCATGTTTTTCTAAAAATTCACAAAGTTTTCAAATGTTGGATATTCTTCATTTTGAAGGGTTAATTCCCATTCTTTCCTGAGGGCTTCACCAATTCTTTTTTCAAAAAAATTGATCAGGATTAGATCTGTTAATGTGTTTTTCTCAAGTCCTAGCACTGAGAGATTTCTAATGCCTTCATTGCAAACATCAAGGATTTCATAGAGAGAACCAGTTGAAATAGATTTTAATGGCCTTATGGAGAATATTTTGTTGATTTGTGAAAAAGCCAATTCTCTTCTGTTATTAAATCTATTGCATAAGGTATCCCATGCTTGCTGGTAGTTTCTGTCAGAAATGGGAAAACCCCGAATCAACTTTTCCGCAGGACCCTTAACTGATGCATTTAGATATTGAAATTTTTGTATTTCAGTTAGTGTTTGATTTGAATTAATGGTGGAGTTGAATATTTCTCTAAAACTAAGCCAATTGGCTGAATCACCATTGAAAATGGGTAAATTTATCTTAGGTAAATTGACATTGGATTCGGGCAGTTGTTTATCACTATGAGTATTTTCTTTGGTTTCAATCAAATATAAAGCTTCTTCAATAGACACCAACATATTAAAAATATCTTTGGCTTTTGAATAATCCTCATATTGTGTCTCATCTAACTCTGATTCTAATAATGTGTTGACAATTTGATTTAGGCTAATTTTCCTTTCATTAACTTCTTGTTGGAATAGCTTTAATCTATGTATATTTTTGGATTCTACAATAGATTTATTCCTTGATTCCAGATCCTTTATTTCCTGAATAATAAAGTTGAATTTATGCCGAATTTTAACTTCTGATTTAGGCATGACTTTATTTTAATGATTTTAAGTTTTCAAATGGCTTACCTTAATTTTTAAAGAATCCGGCTCGAGGGACCATACTGTTGTGGCTTGAATGTTCAGTAAATGATATAAAGAAGCATTTTTACCACTTGACTTGAATCATTTGATTTATTTGAGTCTCAGAGTTAGGAGTAGCTTCAACATTAGTTATCTAAATTGAGTCTATTTTTCTTGCCTGATAGAAATTTACATATCTTACTGAATCATCAACAATATACAAAAATTGAAATTTTAAAGGATTTACAATTATTTACATATAAGAATAAAAATTAAAAAATTGCTTAATACAAAATTTAATTTAAAGAAAAATCTGACTTCCAAAATTATATCACAGGATCCAACAGTTACCATATTCATATATGCTGAATCCAATTGAATTTTCATTTAGCAAAATTAAAACATTGGTAAGGTCACTGCTTACTCGACATCACGTTAGGCGAGGTCAACACTGATGCAGCAATCAGTAAAATTACATCAGGAGGAAGGGAAGGAGTGGTCAAAGTAGACCACAAAGTGAATTCTTCACTTTTAAAAATAAATTTGTCACTTTTTAAAATGAGTTTCCAGCCTTTAAAAATAAAATTGTTAAAAATCAAAAGACAATATCATAAAGATTAATTAAGTCCAAAACACTAATATAGGAGCAAATAACCACAAAATAAATTAGAAACAGACTTTATTGGATAAAATGGTGTTCTTGTGTGGTCAGGAAGCAATTTTTGCGAATACAAGTAAACCATCCTTCCCTTCCTCCTGATGTAATTCTACTGATCAGTGATAACCTAACGTGATGTCAAGTAAGCAGCGAGCAATGTTTTAATTTTGCTAAATGAAAATTCAATTGGATTCAGCATATATGAATATGGTGACAAAAACTTCACCCTGTTTCTTAGCAGACTAACAGATGTTTCTGCGGATGTGTGCGCTCTTGTATTATCCATATAGAAAACATTAAATCACATGGCTACAATTTCATCAAGCTCATGTAAAAATTCAACAAAAAGAGTGGCAGAGGTAGCACTTTTTTAACGGCGACAAACTCATTTTTAAAAAGTGATGAATTCACTCTTAAAATGCTATAATTATAATTGAAACCATTGTACTTTTTTATTTCATGATTAACTTTTTTAAGGAACCATAGAGATAGAGAGTTTCCATCATTCTTGGTAACAGGTAGAAAACCCAAAAAACAGACCCTCCAACTAAACAGAAGGGAATCGACACAGTTGGCCAGATGGAAATCTGGTCACCTGCGCCCTCTAGTCTATAAAGAGGGAGCCAAAAGCTTCCCCATGTGCACTAGGTGCAAAACCAAAGAGGCCACTCCCCAACATTTACTAAATTGCATTGGAAAGGACAAAAGATCCTTGTACAGAGAACCAAGAAGAGTTCTTGAGCTTCTTTACGAGCACGGCCTCCAAGATCTTGTCTAATTTAGACTAAAAGGATAAGTAAAAAAAAAAAAGATTAACTTTCAGTGTCAAGGACAAAATGGCATTAATACATATTTTTGAAACATGATTATATATATATACTGTACATAACATATAAATAAAATTTTAATCTAAATGAATAGTAGGTTTAAAAAGTAAATAAATATGGAAAATAAAAAGAAAATTATTTTAAATATTATTTAAAATAACCCTGAAGATCTTTTAAGGAAGTCCTTTATGGATATTTGTTTTTGTACAATGAAATCCTATTTAGGGTGCCACATTCCAGCTGATCTATTTTCAAAAGATATGTCTTCCCTCCTCTGTTGTGTCTCTTAAATAGCAAAGAGTTTTGAGTGTATTAAAGTCTATTTATTCAATACTTTTTGTTTTTTCATATAAAAATTTAACTCTAAAATTACAACGACAAAAAGCCTTTATTTAGGGTCACTGATCCTATACAGGATTCACCAGAGGTATGCATAAGAACAAAGCAGTGAGACAAAGGAAACAACGATATAGACAGAAGAAAAAGAAAAAAAAAAAACAAGAAAGAGAAAGAGGGAAGCAAGAAAAACAACACAAAAAGAGTAGCAGTAAGAAAGTGAGGAGTGAGTGTCACTTGGCCTTCTTCTGTTAACTCTAAAATTATTTAGATAGAAAAAAGTAAATAAATGGTATCCAAGGATTGTTCCATTGTTGTAGTTGAGATTTTGCTAGTGTCAGAGATGGATGTCCTTAGGCGTGTTTTTCCTAGGCTGTGCCTAGCTTATTTCTTGGTTGTAGTTCTGTCAGGCTATTTTTTGGTAGTGTACCCTCTCTTGTGCTTACCTGTAGCAATAGTTAAAGCTGTTGTGTCCGTTGTGTCTTTGGTTTGGCCTTGTGCCATTTTTTATTTCAGATACTCGGATTATATTGGGTATCCACGTTTTATTTACAGGATTATTTTATTTTGCTTTGTCAGGCTAAGGGACCTTTAAGGGCTTAAGGTTATAGGGAAGCATTGGCATTTTTTTAATCAAAATTCTTTTTTCATTGGCATTTTTCAATTCAAAATTTTTTATCAGGTCCCTAAGCCCGGCAATACAGAACGAGACAATGGTGTAATATAAAACGTGGCATATTCCAATATAATTCAGAGTAGCTGGAATAGAGAGTGGTACAGGATCTGACCCTAGGTGCTACTAATACAGCAGAGTTAACTAATGTTGCAGTGAGCATAATTGTTGGGTACACTACCATTTAGTAACTTGGCAGAACTACAACCTTGAAATGAGTTAGACATGGTCTAGAAAAACCGTCTTTGGGCATTCCATCTCTTTCACTGGTCCGTCTCAACACAGTTCGGATGGTCCCCTCCCTGATGCCAGGCTCTCATCCTTGGGTCCCTTGAAGTCCTCTGATCAACTGAAGTCTTATCCCTGCATGCTGGAAACCAACCATCAAATCTCCTGCGGGGGAATCCTAAGAAGAAATTGTTCTAATGATGGAGAATATCAATTTGCTCGGATCAATAAGCCTCTCGGAATAAAAGTTCATCCCTTGATATCGATGATCCTCCAGCTGAAGACTTCTTACATCTAGTCTGTTGATGTCCACAAGATACCTCTTGGATTTAAAATAGAATTTCTTGAACCAACACTCAACCATCTGAGCCCCAAATCATCTTTCTATTGTCATAAGAAAATAGAAACCCCTGCTCCTCTCTCTTATCCTGGCATCTTTCTCCCAAGAAGTGATTCAATGGGACCAACAACCTGAGATACTCTCCTTTCATCCTCTTCAATATCTTCCCAATATACCTGGCCTCCTACAAGCTGGCTTCAAAGGGACCAAGATACTGGAAATAGCTGATTCTCCCATCATGCTCTTCAATACCATTCCACTCTACATGGCATCTTTATCCTACAAAGTGCTCCAAAGGGACCAACCTGAGACAAGGCCATCCTCTTCAATACCATCTCTAATAATGTACCTGGCCTCCTACAAGCTCGACCAACAACCACTGGAAATCTTCTCTACCTTTCCTCTCTCGACTGACCATTTGTATGGCAGAGGAAGAATAAAATCAATTATTGTAATAAGAGTTTTGTATAAAATTCCAGTAGAAGTCCTATATTCACCTAGAGTAGGTTGTATGGCAACAAGTGATATAACTGGACACAGTGAAAGAATGGAGAGTTTAATGGCCACACCCAGGACTTGACTTTGTGGACTTATCTGAGGTAGAGGCTCTGTGGTGTGTCGATTTATTAGTCCAGCGATGGCTCAGAAAGTATTTCAAATTTAGTGTTTTATTGGTATTACTTATTGGCTACATTTTATATGGGAAGACAAAAAGGACAACACCCTAGAATGCACATTCTGGTCCTCTCTGGTTTCCGCCGCCCGCGCCGCACAGCGGTGGTCATCTCCTATTTCATGGCGCCGCTTGTCTGTTTGTTGACGCCGTGGTGCATCATCCCAGCAGGCTGGAAGGAAGTCTCTCAGCCCCCACAGCTCCAACAATACCATATACAGTTGAACCTCTTTAATTCAACACCCCAAGGGATCAGAGCTTTAGGTTGAATTAAAGGAAGTGTTGAATTAAAGTTATTCAGATGATTATCTAATCATCTAACTTGCTAAAATAATATTTTAAAAAATAGCTTTCTAATATAAATTAATGATAATAATTAAAACCATTGTATGTACTTTTTTGTATTTATTTTTTTATTTTCATGATTAACTTTTATTATCAGGGACAAAATTGCAATAATACATATTTTTGAAACATAAATAATTACAAATAATATTTTATCCTAATTGAAGGATATAGCAGTTGAAAGGAAATAAATATGGAAAATAAAAAGAAAATTTAAAAATAATATTTAAAAAAATTCATGAAGATTTTTTTAAAAATTCCTTTATAGATGTCTGTTTTTGCACTGAAATCCTATTCAGAATGTATTCCCGATGGTCTATTTAAAAAAAAAAAAAAACATGCATGTATTTCTTTCTCTGGAATGTGTTTTAAATAACAGTGTTTTTTATTTTATTAAAGGCATCTACTGTTGCTGCAGGTGTAATTGATTTTGTATAATGTTATAATAACACGGATATGGAATATTGAAATAAAATGTTATTGTAATCATTGTGGCTACATTTTATGAAGATTTATTTTTTTAAAAGCAAATTATTTATAAATTTTAAAATACCTTTTTTTTTTATTTTTATCTTTTATTATCCCTAGTACACGTGGTACAGGCCATGATAATCATGGTGGGTAGTTAGCGACTGCTTTTACAGTAAGTGCCCCACATGTCTACACATGTGAAAAGCAGTTCGACTTTGCACTTACAAATGTGCCAGAGCCCCGTAATAACTAAAATATTTCAATGCTGAAAATAAAAAAATATATATATTATTAATTAGCGCACGTAGCCTAAATTCCCGCGTAAAAAAAAAAAAAAACAACAAAACTCGCGACATTGCGCAATGGCACTGCAAAGTGAAACTAACAGAAACGAAAAGTGCACAGTCGCGATTCTAATGGCGCCCGCCAATTGTCGCCGATCGTCGCCACCGTAATACTTTTTAGCTGCAAAGTTGTTTGTAAAAAACATTTAACTGTCGAAATTCGAATTTTAAAATGGTTGAACTATCGGAACTGTCGTATTATCGATACTGTCGAATTACAGTTTGTTATTTGATAGGCTGGTGGTCGGGACATCAGAATATGGTCAAATTAAGGTAGAGTGTCAAATTTGCGTGTGTCGAATAAACGAGGTTATACTGTATGTGTGAACCTACTAGAGAGATATGGGACAATATTTTGAGAGGAGAAAGTTAAAAAAGTAAAAATTTCATTTATTTAATCATAATTTAGTCGTAGAGGGAGTGGTAGAGCTCCTGTGATAGTTTGATGTAGGCTTCCTTCTCCGCAGGGGTCATCCTAGCTACATGTTCTTGGGTGACGTTGGAGAGCAGCACTCGTTGGCCCTGGACGTACACTTCATCCTCGTCCTCCTCATCTGTCTCCATCACTCCCACCTCTGGACAACACACACCATCCAGGAGTTCAGCATTCATTCACAATTATATGGAAGGGGGTCGGTGGAAGGCTGGTTAAGCCGTTTGGTTTTTGACCACTACGACCCGGGTTCGATTCTCGCATTGGACACTTTTTTTCTGTTTAAAAAAAAAAATGCTTCAATGGCCCCCGATTCTTGCAAAAGTCCAACCCCACCAGCAAGTGCAAGTAACCAAATGGGGCTCTGCACATTTTGTAAGTGCAAAAGTCAAGCTGCTTTTCACATGTGTAGACATGTGGTACGCTTACAGTAAAAGCAGTCGCTAACTACCCACCATGATTATCATGGCCTGTACCACATGTACTAGGGAAAAGCAAAAAAAAAAAACAAAAAACAATTATATGGTACAATTTGGATTATAAACACAAGGTAATAGACCAAATAAATAGTGTGTAACGTTTCAGCATTGTTACCATCTTCAGACAAAAGTACTGAATGAGAAAAAAATATCCCACCATATTTTAAATAGTTACTTGATAACAATTTACACACTTGATAACTGTAACTATTTGAAACATGCTCTGATATTTTTTCTCATTCAGTACTTTAGTCTGAAGATGGTAACAATGTTGTTACTGAAATGTCACACACTATTTATTTATTTGGATTTGGTGTTATTACATTGTGTTTACAATTATGTGATGGTTTTGTTTATCTCCACTGAGGATAATAAACTATTAACTGAAATGCAATAATACACCATCCATACACAAGAAATAATAGTACAAAAGTTTCTTTTACAAATATAATACAAACTTTTCTCTGTCCTTACTACGATGAAAAATAGTGGGAGGGCTTGGCTCATCAGTGGCTCCCGGTGGTTTCGCCAATTTAATCCCCAGACTGCTTCTTAGAGCCCTAATGCTGTATTGGATGATTCTATTTATATAAAATGAAAGGATTTAAAAGCACGAATGTTTCTTCTATACATAATACAAACTTCTACTGTCCTTACTGCGATGAAAAAATATATTGGGAGGGCTTGGCTCATCAGTGGTGAACCCTCCCAGTGGTTTCGCCAATATAATCCACCAGACCGCTTCTCAGAGCTCTAATACTGTATTGAACAATTCTGCTTATATACGCAGCACTGAAGGGTAGAATCTCAGAAATGGTTTTCAAGAAAACTATGGACATAAGCTTATAGAACAGTAGAATTACATTCAAATATTTGCATCGAGCAATGCTCTTCTATTTATACAGTAGAACCTCCCTGTAGAGGACACCTAGTTACAGAGCTAAAGTGTCCTTTAAAGAGAGATGTCCTCTTACTGGAGAGTTACTAAATAGTAAAAATAGTAATTTTACAAATGAAAACTGTCCTTTATAGAGAGGTGTCCTCTAGCGGGAGTGTTCTCTCATGGAGGTTTTACTGTATATGCAACAATGAAGAATAAATCCTAAGTATGGTATTTTAGCAAACTATGGACATATGATTTTAGGACAGTAGAATTGAATAACTGCATCGAGCAATGCTCTTTTGTCAAATATATATATGTTATATAAAAATATTATTTTATTTATATATCATAGATTCAAATATTCTGTTAAATCGACCGACAGAGGTCACTCTTCCCCTATAAAAACTCGTTGTTGTTTTATCCCAATGGCCGGCTAAAATCTTTGTACATTATGTAAATAATCTTTTGTTTTTCCTTGTTTTATTCGCCTTAAGTCAGGCAGCACTTTTATCAAATTATGTTTATTATATAATCCTAAAGCTCAATTAAAACAATCTCATATCAAAACCATTTTTATTATTATTCTATCAAGAATTTAACCACGACTGCATCACCATTACCATAATCTTCAACATGATCTAAAATCAAGCAGGAAATCTCATTCATCTTTTTTTTATAACATATATATATATAAGCACAGCATCGTCAATACAGTATAAAAAGCAGTCTGGTGGAATAAATTGGTGAAACCGCTGGGAGGGTTCACTACTGATGACCCAAGCCATCCCAATATTATTCATCGCAGTAAGAACAGTATAAGTTTGTATTATATTTGTAATAGAGAAACTTTCATGCCTAGAGAGTGGTTTTGAAATAATAAATTTGTAGCTATCTGTATAACAATTTCCCTTTTTTTTCCTTCATTGAACAAAGCCATTTATATTTTTATAATATCACTAATTGTACCTAATTTTATATATACAGTAGAACCTCCCTTAACGGACACCTCTCTACAAAGGACAGTTTTCATTTGCATAATTAACATTTTTACTATTTAGTAACTCTCTGCTAAGAGGACACCTCTCCCTAAAGGACACTTTGGCTCTGCAATTAGGTGTTGTCCTTTACAGGGAGGTTCTACTGTATATATGTGTTGTCTTGTCTTAAATTTGAAAAAAAAGACAATACAAGGTCCCGATGGCTTAACCTGAACTAAAAGCTTCTAGCTTTACAGTAATGCTGGAAACTGACTTGAAAATTATAAATTGATAAATCAATATCTTTGTTGCAGTGATCAGAAGAATTGAGTCACAACGCTGGATGGCGAGGCCTAAAGTAGAAAACAGTGATGAATAATTTAATACTTATTGAAAGAAATATTTATTTAAAATCACACAAATTAATATTAATACAAATATTATTCAAAACCAATTATTAAAATTTATGAGAGATAGTTCTTTTTCAGGCCTGTCAAAACCAAATGTTGGCGTCGAGACAGCTTTGTTTACCGGAGATGCGGGGTATTTTTTTTTGCTTGCGCATGCGCGGGGGGGCAGCGGGTGCAGTGTTGCCAGCGCTCGGTTGGCCCAAAAGTACCTATGGTCGCATCACTCTCCCACCTTGACCTTTTGAACTTTGCTATAAGGTCAATATTAATTTTAAAAAAAACAAAGAAGGAATTATCTCAAATCTAACAGAATGTTTTATGATTAAATTTTCTCTCAAACTTCACTTAAACCTAATCGGTAACTTGACTTTTCTTCCAGAACGCGTGTAAACTTTCCCTACTTTTACTGGAGTAGTTTTCTCTTGCACTGACACGGACTCCACACCGGGTGTTTTCTCCCTGACGATCTCATCCTCCGCTGGCTTAAGCTCCCCGTCACCTTGCTCTACGTCCTCAGATGGTACTTCAAGTGGGAACAATCGTTGAACTGCATGCTTCATGAATCCAGACTTAGTCTTAACTTCCACAAGTCTTCGCACATTGTCAGTTCTAGGAAACACCTTCGTAATCTTTCCCATAGGCCAGTTTATTTGCTTCCTGTTTTCAACCTCCACAAGGACGATATCTCCAACTTTTAACCGTCATTGTTTCTTGCGATTGTCGTGATGCACCAACAATCCTAGGTACTTGCTTCTGAACCTCTTACGGAATTCCTTCAGGAGTCGTTTGCGTTTCTCATAGCTCTTCCCAAAGTTACACCTGAATTCATTTAGATCAATCTCTCCTTCAGTTCTTGGTTCTCGAAGGAACATCTCTGGGGTTAATGGCACAAGGTCATCATTGTCCTCAGCAATGTAGGTGAGTGGTCGCGCGTTGATAGCTCGTTCACAGTTTTCGAGGATCGTCACCATCTCTTCGTAGTTGACAACACGTTTTCCCAGCAATCTTCAAAGCAGCTTTTTGGTGAGTCCAACAATTCTCTCGATCCAACCTCCCCACCACGGTGCTGCCGGAGGATTGAGCTTCCATTTCACTCCAAAATTAACTCGATAAAGCTCGTTCCGGAGTCCAACTAGATTCGTCCCATTATCTGAGTAGATGACTGCAGGGCAACCTCATCTTGCTACGAACCTCTCTACTGCTCCCACCAATGCTTCCGTCGATAAGGAAGACACCAGTTCGAGGTGGACCGCACGGTATACGCCACAGGTGAAGATGACGAACCAAACCTTCTGTCCATCTTCCAGATCAGTGTCGGGCAACCGGTGTGCCGTGGCACACTGGTGTGCCGCGAACATTTTTGTAGGTATTTAGAACTTTTGGTTAAATTTAAAAATAATGTTTCAAAAAATATTTTTTATAATTTTTATTCAATTTTAATAATTTTTTTCTCGCATGCGAGCATTGATTATGTTAATTTAATATTGAAAATTAATAAAATGTGATATATATGTTTAAATTTTTACTCTAGTATTTATTGTTGTATTTTATTTACCTACGAGGAAATCTATAGTGAGAACCACAGGTGCGCCGCGAAAAAAAGAAATTAAGCTTAGTGCGCCGCAACTCGAAAAAGGTTGCCCGACACTGTTCCAGATATAAAGGTCCTCCGAGGTCAATTCCTGTCACCTCAAAAACCCCAACATCTCGTACGCGATGTTGAGGCAACGATGCTTCTGGTACGTCGACTCGCTTGGTTTCAAATCGTCGACAGCGAGGACATTTATGAATTACATGACGAACTAGTTGTCGAGCTTTTGGAATCCAGAACTTCTCTCTTAGTACTGATCGCAGCGTCTGGGCTCCACAGTGGTACATTTTCTCGTGGACTGATTTCACAATTAGCTCTGTGACCGGATGATTCGTTGGGATCAAAATTGGCAATCGGAACAGTTCATCGTCATTTCGATTCACTATCCTCGTTTTCACTCTCCATAATCCTTCTTTATCTTGGAACGCGTGTAGCTGCTTCATCTTGGGATCTTCCTCACCGATCGATTCACTCTGTATTATCTTAACTAGGGACTTTTCAGCACTGTCTAGCTCCTCTTGTGAGATGATATCTCCTTTGTATTCAGAGGGCTTGAAACGTAGCATCCACGCGATTACTCTCAGTATTTGTGTTAGAGTCACTTCACGTTTTCCCTCGTATAGATTCAGATACCATGGATTTTCCTCGGGCTTTTTGGCTACAATCCAGCCACCACAGTCTTCCTCCTCTCTTCTTCAATGGCTTCCAGATCATACTGTACTTTTGATACTGGCCAGTCTTCTTTCTTTTCCTGAAGCCATTTTGGTCCCTCCCACCATCCAGATTTTGTGAATTTCGATGGGGATTCACCACGGGATGGGAGATCTGCTGGATTGTGTTCCCCTGCGACATGGTTCCAATCTTCACTCTTCGTAAGTGTTGTGATCTCCTTGACACGGTTGGAAACGAACTGAGCCCAATTCTCTTGTTGTTGTATCCAGTATAGGGCAGGACTGGAGTCTGTCCAACATTGAATCTTCTCCGGACTTTCTTCTAAATTTTCCAGAACATGCACCAACAGTCGTGCTCCAATCAAACAGGCTAATAGTTCCAGTCGTGGAATCGTGATCCTCTTAATAGTTGCCAGTCGATTTCTTGCTTCAACGAATCGCACTTCTATGACTGACGCATTCTCTATTCGCATGAAGATCACCGTTGCGTACGCTATAGCTAAAGCGTCACAAAACACGTGCAATGTTGTTCTTCCTTTGATAGGTAAGATCCATCGAGGTATCTTGATCTGATCCAATTCTAAAGCTTGCTTCCTCCATTTTATGAACTCGACCTGTCTGTCTTCGTTCAGCTGTTCATCCCATGATTTATTCTCCTTCCAAGCATCTTGAACCATCTTCTTAATCTTGATTGTAGCTGGACAGGTAAATTGAATCGGATCAAAAATGCGATGGCAGGCTGACAAGATACTTCTCTTTGTGATTGATTTTTCTTCATCTATATTTTTCAATGACTGCACATTAATGGCAATAGTGTCAGTCTGAAGGTGCCATTTCATACCCAAAATAGAGGCTGGATCTTGTTCTGTGATTCCAGGTTCATTCCACATCCAGTCTCGTAACTCAAATTTGGCTTGCATCATGATGTCGGAGGATTCCTTGATAAATTTTTTGACATCATGTGTAGATGACAAACTAAGAATGCAGTTGTCAACGTAAAAACTTCGGGCAAGAAGTTCTGCGCACCTATTATCTTGAAACTGCGGCAGGCTCAAATGATACTTAATGGTTGCAGCTAGCAGAAAAGGACTTGAGGTAAGGCCAAAGACTACTCGGCAATGCCTGTAAAATTTTAGTGTCTTCTGGTCCTTTTTCCACCAAAGGAACCGAAGGAATTCACGAGCTTCTTCTCGAACCTGAATCTGGAGAAAAGCTTTTCGCATGTCTGCAATGATGCCATACTTTCCAAGTCTAAACCGCAAGAGCAAATCAGGAATGAGCTCAATCAGGTTGTCTCCTTTTTCCAGACATTGATTTAATGATGGGAGCCCCTTTTTCTTGCAACTTGCGTCGAATACTGGACGAATAGGAGTGGTGTGACTATCCTTGAGCACTGGGCGATGAGAAAGATAACTGCACTCCTCCCATTTATCCTCAACTTCCTCGATGAATCTCTCTTTTTCCCACTCCTCAAAAATAGTATCATACTTCTCATACAGCATCTTGCCCTGGACATTCCTTGTTGTAGTTAGCAATCTATTTTCTGTAGTTCGGCAATTGACCGGAACTGGTGGATGTCCAGCTATCCATGGTAGTGACACGATGTACCTTCCGCTTTCGTCTCGTTTCACAGTCTCCTTGAAATGAGTGTTGGAGGCTTCGATTAAATCTTTCCTAGATTTTGTTTCTGCTGCATCCATGATGCCAAGCACATCTAATTTCCATAAATCCTGAACGTCGAAACTGTTAACGTGAAATGAAGTCACGATCAGGCATGAATCTTCCATGTCTTTCCCTATTGCTGGTCCCATTACTGTCCACCCCAACTTGGTTTCTGTTGCCACAACTCCATTTTGCAATATTTGCATTCTGCCTGTCAGAATGCTGCTAAGCAAGTCTGAACCAACCAACATGTGGATTGATATCTCTTCACCTTGGCATATGTCAGTCAAGTTGATCCCTCGAGCTTTTAACTCATTGAGTATAGTGTCGAGCTTTGAACAATGAAATTCGTATCACTGGACGGTGTAACCAGCATAAAATAATTAAAACTATAGCAACTCAATGATTGCTGTGAAGAAGGGAAATTTATTTATAATTGATATAAAAATTACAGGAAAAGTATTACTTCAAAAGAGAGAGATAGAGTTTTTGGCCAAGACGCATGCAGGCGTCGACAACAAGTAGAGAACAAAGAGAGATGGGGGGGGGAGGGCGGAAGTTGCATCATGGGTGTGACCGCCGCCGCTCGCGCCGCGGGGGAGAGGGGGCGTCTTCTTACACGGCTTTCTTACATTTTGAAGGCCTCCTTCTGGTTATCTTCAAATAAAATGAATACAAAACACATACATACAAAAAAAGACAGTGGATCTGCAACATACTCCCACCAATAATTATGGAGTAATTATTCTTCTGGATTCACTATGATCAATATCTGTCAGGCGGCTTGACAACTCTTCCTGATCTTGTGATAACAGGTGAATCTTTCCCTCGGATGCTCCGTTGCGATATACTTGGTGTGTCAAGATTTATCTTCTCTTTCTCTAGATCACGGCCTTTTCCGAAATCTTCTTTATAATGGTTTTCGCTTGATTCAAGAAAGAACAAACGTTTGAACAGGTCGCAAAAAATTTCCACGCTTAGTTTTTATCATAGCGACTCTAACGATGCCATTTTTTCCCGGGTAGGTCTTCTCAATAACTCCGATTGGCCATTCTGTTCGCTTTTTGTTATCGACCTCCATGAGTACAACATCGCCTTCTTTAATTGACTTTGTCTTGTTTCTAGTATTTTGTCTCAGAAACCCTAAGTACTCTTTTCTAAATCTTTGTCGAATTGTCTCGCGTAACTTTTGTACTTTTCCATGACTTTCTTTAAGGAACTTAGAGTCGACAATGTCCGCTTCAGGTACAAATAAGCATGATGCGTTGTCACACATGAATTTGGCAGGTGTTATTGGTACCAAGCCAGATTCTTCACTGATCGCGGTTAAAGGTCTCGAATTCATTGCTGACTCCACTTCACATATCACAGTCTGTAGTTCTTCATATGAGACTGTTTTTTCTCCCAATACTTTTCGGATCAGTTGCTTCATGAGACCCACAAGGCGTTCCCACCATCCTCCCCAAAATGCTGCTGTTGGGGGGTTGAAATTCCACTTAATACGTTGTACGGTGGCATAACGTAGGACATCAATCCAATTAACTTTCTTGAATAAGTTATTGCATCCTACAAAATTGAGGCCGTTGTCAGAGTACACAATGCTTGGTCTACCACGTCTTGCAACAAATCTTTGAAAAGTGTCAAGAAATCCTTCAGTAGACACTGTTTTTGTGAGCTCCAAATGTACAGCTCTGTACACAGCACAGGTGTACAACACTACCCATATTTTCTTTCCACCGGTCTCAGTCAAAGGTCCAGCTAGATCCACACCGATCACTCCAAATGCTGGTGTTGATCCAATCCTGGTTGCTGGAATTGGAATGCTCTCAGTCTGGACTCTCTTGGAATTGTAACGACGACACGTAGCACATGCAGAGATGATACTTCTTATAGTTCTCTTGCCTTTTAGAATCCAAAAACGGCGTCTCACTAGTTGTTGAGTTGTTTGAATCCCGGCATGGGACATCATCTCGTGCTCTTTTCGAATCAAAAGCTTGACTACTTGGTTTTCCCCCGGAAGAACTATTGGGCATCTTGTATCATAGTCGTCTTCTCCAAAATACAGTTGACTCTTGATTCGATATAGTCCATATTCATCTGTAAAAGCATTGAGCTTGTTTATTCGCTTGTCATCTCTCCCAAAACTTATTAGTTGGATATGCCATAATACTACCTTTTCAGCTTCTTCGAATTCTTCTACAGAAATTTCTTTTGACATCTTATCATGTTGTCCGGGTCGCGATTGATCTGAGACGGTCTTCCTTTTAAAACGCAGTAAATAAGCAACAATCCGTACTATACGATGATAATCTCCATACCTCTCAAGTTTGTCCATGAAATTATCTTTCGTGCTGTTGACGGCGATGTTTACTGTCTTCTTCAATTCCTTATTGATTTCTTCTTCATCAAAAATCGGATCAAATTGATTCCAGCTTGCTTCTTCTCCCCAGAGAAAAGAGGGTCCCTCCCACCATTTATGCTCTATCAATTTCTTTACACTGCTCCCACGTGATGGAAGGTCAGCTGGATTGTTTGCCCCTGACACATGATGCCAATTCTCTTTCTTCGAAATAGAACAGATTTCGTTGACTCTGTTTCTGACAAATGTTGCCCACGGTTTCTCATTTTGAATCCAACGAAGTGCAGTTGAGGAGTCCGTCCAAAACCAAATATTATTCTCTAAAATTGCAATTGATTCCGATATAATCTTCATGACTTGCTTAGTCAATCTGGATCCGATGAGGCATGACATTAATTCTAATCTCGGAATAGTAAGTTTCTTTTTGGGTGCTACTCTTGCCTTTGATGCAATGAGTTGTATATTTACTACTTCATTTTTCACTGTTCTTAAGTAAATGCAGGTTGCATAGGCATCTTGACTCGCATCACAGAACACATGCAGTGATGCCTGTTCAAACCCATCTCTCATCACCCACCTTGGAATCCTGACAGACAACAATTCGGGAATTTGACTCTGCCATTCCACAAACTTCTTCACAATGTCCTCTGGGACCGGCTGATCCCATTTCAACTCAGACTTCCAACATTGTTGTAGGATGATCTTCGGCACTATGGTGAATGGAGAAAACAAACCGAGAGGGTCAAACACCGCATGGGCCTCCGATAGCATAATCCTCTTTGTCAATTTATGAGTCTGATTTTCTATTTCGGCATCATTCTGTTGATCAAATGACTTGTAGGTTGGAGTCATCATTAGCTTATCCGAAATTGTCAAAGTGTCATCAGCTGTGTCCCATTTCATACCTAGCACAGAAATATTCTCACCGTTAACTATGCCGGGGCCACCCATCTGCCACTCTCTTAGATTGAATCCTGCTGGGCTGAGCAGGTCAATAGACTGCTGTTGAAAGACTTGTGCCTCTTCTAACGAAGTAACACTATTGATGCAGTTGTCCATGTACATACATTTTAGCAATGGGATTACTTCTCTTTCATATTGCTCCAAATGTAACTTCAATGTAGCAGCTAGGAGGAAAGGACTTGATGTAACTCCGAACACCACTCTCTTGTGTTGATAAATCCGAAGATTCTCTTGCTTGCCGTCCTCCCACCATAGAAATCTCAAAAATTGTCTGTCTTCTTTTGCCACTGATATTTGAAGGAAGGCCTTTTCTATGTCTGCTACTACGCCGATTTTATTGAGTCGAAATCTCAGCATGATATCCGGAATGAGCTCCAATAAGTTGGGTCCCTTCGCCAAACAATCATTCAGAGACCATCCACCCTTTGTCTTACAGGAAGCATCAAAAACCGGTCGTACTGGTGTCGTGCTGCTACCAGATTTCACTACTGCTCGGTGTGGTAGAAAGTATTCTAATGTATCATCTTTATCTGTCTGGATTCTTTCGATGATCCCATTTTCCTCCCATTCTTCAAATATCTTGTTGTAATGGTGATAAAAGCCTCTTTTCTTTAGATCCTCTGTCATCTTCCGGAGTCTTTTCTCTGCATGGCTTTTATTTTCTTTTAGCTTCTGGGCTGGTTCTATCCATGGAAGGTGCACCTCGTATCTACCAGATTCCAATCGCTTTGTTTCAGTCCGAAACTTATCCATAATAGCCTGATCTGTCTCTTTCTTTGACTCTGCTTGCCCGTCATCCATGACTCCAATATTTTCCAGAGACCTTAAATCGGAAACCTTTATTTCTTGTGTCATTAAAGATGAGATCAGCATACTGTTATGAACCTGGTTAGGATTTTTATCTCGGAGTTTTCCTTCCGTTTTGCCTTGAACTACCCAACCTAGCAATGTTTCTCGAGCAATAAGATCATCCGATAATCTTATCATATTGGCTGTAGTGGCTGACATGTGTTAATGTCTGCACCGAGGAGAAGCTCTACCACATCACTTTCGGCTTTAAATGCTGAGAGCTGTATCTTCTTTGACGCAAGTTCGCGGGCCCATGAACCAAATGTAGGCTTTCTTATACATCTGGCTATTTGATTAGTGGCTGATGCTGGACATGAAATGCATCTATCATTCTCAATACTTGATAGAGTCAGGCAGTAGATCCGATTTCGATCAGTATACCTGATCCCACCAAATATTTCATGATCAAGCTCTTCTTCTCCCATGATAGGAACACCCAAATTCTTTACAATGTGTTCCAAAATGTACGATTGGGATGATCCACTATCAATTACTGCCCGTACCACTTTGCTACCTTTAGGACCCCAAACTTTCACTAATAATGTTTCAAGGCATGCTTTGGTGCTTACACAGTTGGACATCTCGTTCACCGTAGCTACATCACTCGAACCTGGAGTTGGCGTTGAATTCTGTGGTCGCTGTGGACTCTTTATTTCAGTTTCAGCATGATCTGCACCTCTACACATGATGGCATAATGCCCATCCCTCTTGCAGAAATCACAGCGCACTTTCTTTTTACATTGCCTGCTTCTGTGGCCTGTAAGCAGACATTTAAAACATCTCTTGTAGCTCTTGATTTTCTCATTTTTCTGGTCCATGCCCATTTTCATTCCTTTTCGACAGTCTTGACTTGGATGACCATTGTCGCAGAAAATGCATTTAAATTTCTCACGCAGTGTTGGTGAGATGTCGGATTGCATAAATCCAGAGGTTGTAGCAATTTCACGCCTTGAATTGAAACTTCTTTTCTTCATTTCTATCTTCCCTGGTGTAGGCTGAGCTAAGGAGTCTGAATGCTTATTGTAGGCCATTTCTCTATCCTTAGTCTGATTGACCTCACGACGAAGAAATTTCATCAAGCTTTCTAGGTCTTCTGGTTCACTGCTGCGCTGCCATGAGATGAGGACATCCTCTGGTAGACATGATTCAACTACCGGATACAATTTATCGGCACACTTGTCCGTAGTTACACCAAGCATACTTAAATGCCTAATTTGAGAGTTCAACTTTGTCACATGATCTTTAAAGTTGACCTTTCTCTCTTGTGCACTTCGGATGACCAACCACAATAGATCTCGAACATAGACCTTTATTAGCATGTTATCTCGCCCAAATCTTTCTTTAAGATCTTTGATTACCGAAGCATAATTCTTTCCTGAGACAGGATAACTTAGAACTAGTTGCTGAGCTTCGGAATTTTCCAACATGCAGTCTACAAGATATTGGTACTTATCTGAGTCTGAGAGATCCTCGTCGTTGTGGATGTCTTCAAACCTTGACCAGAAGGTTATCCATTCCCATACATCACCTCCAAACTCTGGCAGTTTTCTCTTGGGAAGCAGAACTCTTCTCCGGCTTGTACTGTTGCTCGTTTCCGAAGATGTTTCATCAGGCTGGGGCGACACACCTTTCTTCGGATTCAGTACTTTCTCTAACTCTTCTCTCATCCTTTTGATTAGTCTGTCATACCTCAGACGTTCATCATATTCTTTGTCCTGTTCATCTTCAGTCACTTCTTCATCCAACATGGCCTCGGTTACTTTCACATCCCATTCATGAAGATCTCGACATAAATCTTCAAGCTGTAGTGCTGAGACCCTCAAGTCTGTCTTGTCCAGTTCTTCTACTGGCTTCTTCAGGGCTGTTTCAACACTGTTGATGAGCTTTGTGATTTGGCCACGAACAGCCTTCTTCCTTTCTTGAGGCGATTCATTTTGAGTTACAAAATATGCTGTTGCACCATCCTGTCGCGGACGCCAAAAAATGTCGAGCTTTGAACAATGAAATTCGTATCACTGGACGGTGTAACCAGCATAAAATAATTAAAACTATAGCAACTCAATGATTGCTGTGAAGAAGGGAAATTTATTTATAATTGATATAAAAATTACAGGAAAAGTATTACTTCAAAAGAGAGAGATAGAGTTTTTGGTCAAGACGCATGCAGGCGTCGACAACAAGTAGAGAACAAAGAGAGATGGGGGGGGGAGGGCGGAAGTTGCATCATGGGCGTGACCGCCGCCGCTCGCGCCGCGGGGGAGAGGGGGGCGTCTTCTTACACGGCTTTCTTACATTTTGAAGGCCTCCTTCTGGTTATCTTCAAATAAAATGAATAAAAAACACATACATACAAAAAAAGACAGTGGATCTGCAACATATAGTATGATCCTGTACTTGACTGTGTGTCCGCAAATTACTTCCTGATCCAAGAATTTGAGATCATCCATGTATTCGTTGTTGAGGCTGGAAACATTTACTTTGTACACATTGTGCTTCTTTTGACAAATTTCTCCGCCTCCAAACAGATTGTGGGTAAGTGTAACTTGCTGCACTCTCTTTAGGCCCAGTGCGTCCACCATTCTCTTTGAAATATAGGACCGCTGGGATCCACAGTCAAGCAACACTCGAACATTATGCTTCCCCTTTGGTCCGCTTATCTTGACTATCAGAGTTTGTAGATAGACTCCTCCCACGGTAGCGTTGTTTAAAGTTGTTGACGTGAATTGATTGGCGGTCTCTTGCTTTGTTGCAGGACTTTCCCTTGAAACCTTTAGTTCCGCTTTTTGGAGATGAGAAGTCTTCTGGGCTTCCAAAGTAGGACACATAATGGGGTAATGCTTCCCTCCGCAGACAGGGCAACGTGGCTTAATCCGGCATTTCTTGAATCCGTGGCCAGGAAGCAGGCACCAAAAACAAACATTCTTCCCTTTAGCCTTATCTTTCTTCTCTGGTAGATGCATCCGCTGTCCACTGTAGCATTCTTGACTCGGGTGACCATTCCCACAAAAGATGCATTTGTTTCGCATCTGAGTGGTGTTGGCGAGGTCAGTAGCCGTCGGCATTTTACTTCCAGTATTCTTCTTAGAAAGAGATTTCCTGTTTGATCGATCATCCTTCGCATCTTGATTGTTGTCGATCTTGAACGCTGCTTTGGCCATATTCACTCGACTCTCGCCCTTCACTTCTGTCTTCAAAAACGTCATGAGTTGTGTAAACTTATCCTGTACTCCTCTTCCGCTCACTATATTGACTTCGTTCCCATACTCTAAGGGTGTCCTCTGGTAGCGCTGATTCGACGAGTGGGTACAGCATAGCCGCAAACTTGTCACGAGCGACGCCCAATGCTTCTAATGCTCGCAGTTGTGTCTCCAGTCTATCGTAAAGCTTCACTACAGACATCTTACCTTCGGCTCTCACATTCTGAAGTAGGTCACGTACATAAATCTCAACAAGCATTTCATCCTCTCCAAAATGTGATTTGATATACTCGATGACTTTAGGGTAGTTGTCGGCACTCGGTGGAAAACTTTCGACTGCTTCTCTTGCCTCGGAGTTCTCGGCGGTGGCTTGAAAGAGATACTGAAACTTAGTTTCTGGAGGCATCTGTGGATCCCGGTCAATCGTGCTGAACTGACTCCAGAATGTAATCCATTCTCTTGGTTCTCCCCCAAACTTCTTGAACTCCAGCTTCGGTAGTCAATAGTTCATTGCTGCTGTGCCGCTGATTGTACTAACGTCATCCTTTTCCGCAAGAGCCTCATAATCAGTCATAATGTTAATGAAATTATCTTCGTACTCACAAACGGATTCGTACTCGGCAGTGAAAATGTCTTCAGATGCTGATTCTCGTAGCAGAGCTTCTTCCATCCTCATGTTCAATATTGAAAGCTTTTCATGGTGGGTCTGGAGTCGGCGGAGGATTTTCTCTACATCTGCTTTCTTGACTTCCTTCTTCTTGATCTCTGTTTCGAGCTCATTGAATGCCTTGGTGAACCTTGCACGCACTGGCGTCCTAAGCTTTTTCAGTTCAGCACTACTAACTGGTTGGTCAGCCATCCTGAGAAGTAATCACTGGTTCACAGTTGCACCTTTGTGTAATCAGTAATTCTTCAATCTGTATCCTGCCGGCTGCGCCAAAATGTTGTCTTGTCTTAAATTTGAAAAAAAAAAGACAATACAAGGTCCCGATGGCTTAACCTGAACTAAAAGCTTCTAGCTTTACAGTAATGCTGGAAACTGACTTGAAAATTATAAATTGATAAATCAATATCTTTGTTGCAGTGATCAGAAGAATTGAGTCACAACGCTGGATGGCGAGGCCTAAAGTAGAAAACAGTGATGAATAATTTAATACTTATTGAAAGAAATATTTATTTAAAAATCACACAAATTAATATTAATACAAATATTATTCAAAACCAATTATTAAAATTTATGAGAGATAGTTCTTTTTCAGGCCTGTCAAAACCAAACGTTGGCGTTGAGACAGCTTTGTTTACCGGAGATGCGGGGTATTATTTTTTGCTCGTGCATGCGCGGGGGGCAGCGGGTGCAGTGTTGCCAGCGCTCGGTTGGCCCAAAAGTACCTATGGTCGCATCAATATGTTTATTTGATCATTGATTTTTACTATTTTACTATTATTTATTAATCTGTTTCAAATATCATTAATTCTCTCTATGTATATATAAAAAAGTCAATGTATATTAAATGATTTATTCGAGCCTTATATATATATATATATGTTTCCTTGATATTCAACCAATCTGGCTGAAATTTTACCACGGCAAAGAGTTAAGTCTGAAAGGAGTCTTTATCTCATTTCAACTAAGGAATATTCAAATTAACCAATTACCGGACCAATTTGCTCAATTTTAGTCATAAAATGATTATCATGATATTGCTGCATTATTTTTGATGGGAGGAAACCTAATTCTTCTGGCAGTTTCACAGAGGGACTGTGTGATGTTTTAGTAACACCATTATTACCATCTTCAGACATAGAGTGTTACTTTATGTTTCTAATCTTTGTGCCACAGAGTGACAAGTCCATCCTGTGGAACAAGATAGGACTGAGAGACTATTTCTCCTTAATGATTTGTCAAAAAAAATCATTTTGTTTTTTATATATAGAACTAGACGGGTGACCCGGGCTTCGCCCCGGGATTGACCCTTGTGCATATCTACCCGAGTGATATATATTTAGATAAGATTTTTTTTATAATTGTTTGTTATTAGCATTATCTATTTGTTTGCATCAGCATAATTTAATCTAATCTTTGATAGATGGCGCTGTTCGTGAGCTAAGTAGAATAATTTGAATATATAGTTTTAATAATTGATTTATATATTTTTGAAAATAGCCTATCGTCTTCCCGTATATTTTTTACCTATGTATGGAAATTTTGGTTTGAATTAATGAACTACTGCGAATTTGTATACCGGACATACAAACAAACATACAAACATTGATTTTTATATATATAGATAGATATTTTCAACTTATGTCCAATTACATATACCACAATTAAATCCAACCTCCCTTTCTCTTCATTTTAACATCTCTGATATGGAGGTTGCTGGCCATTATAGAATACCTTCACAATTCTGGTCACCTTTGAATATTTGAATTCTAAGAGATTATTTAGTCAATACTTCCTATATTCCTCCCTTAAACAACTATCCGAACTACGAGGGTGTATTGAAAAGTAAGGTCTCCAACTAAAGAGGAAACCATTTTCTCAATGTGTGAATGAATACACACACTCTGTTCAGATGACTCAAAGCACACACTGACCACTGTGTGATTGTGTTGGCACTGAATATGGGTCGAACAGCTACTTTACCTGACTTTCTGTAAATCCTGCATGCAAGTCTAGATGTTACCCAGTAAGGGGAATGATTACCTGTGGACAGAGAAGGAGCAAAGGACTTGGAAGGCTTGACTTCTGGAACTTCATTGTCAGATTCGCTGGTGTCACTTTCATCTCCACTGGTTTGGCCAGGCACGTAAGGTGCCTTGGCATTCTTCCTCTCATGTGCCAGGAGGTCATCCAGAATGTCATGGTGCTTGTGGGATGGCAGCGGAGCCTGAGCAGCTGCTGCGGCCGCCATCAGTGCACTCTCCTCACTCGACACCGTGGGAGCTGATGACTGGATAACTGTACTCTGGGTCATCCATATAGGCTGTTCCCTGGCCTGTTGCTGATCAGAAGGTAGTTCAGACCCAAAGTTGACTGTAATGTCTGTCGGCATGTTGTAGGCATTCCGCGAAGGATCTGCCCACAACTCTTTGCCTTTCTTCCTGTTTGGTCCACTGCCACCCTGGGCATCCTTGTTCTCCCCCTGGCTACTGCGGAGGTGAGGGATCTCTGTTGGCTCAGGCTCCAGGATGCTCTGAGAGAACTTGATATCCCCAATTTCATTGAGCAAAGAGTAGAAAAGCTCCATTTGCTCATTGAATTTGGCGAGCAGAAGGCGAGAGTCCTGCTTTGGCAGAGCTCCCTCATCCTCCTCAACAGCTGAGCCACAGAAGGTGCAGTGGAGCTCCCCGGTGGTGAAGTTGAGAAGCCGGTCAATCTCGAGGTCTGTGTAGGTGTTAGAGCACTTGGTGCATTTGAAGGAGGCTCTGCTGGTGGAGTCCCGCTCGTCATTCTCAAACTTCCTCCGGATGTGGTCCAACTTATAGAGAACAACACTGATGAAAACCTGGACCACACATCTTGTTTGTCTCCTAGTCATACCAAACTAGCCCATTGGTCAACTTTTCTCCTGAATGATTTGTCAAAAAAATCATTTTATTTTTTATATAAAGAATATTTTCAACTTATGTCCAATTACATATACCACAATGAATTTACAACACATAAGTCCAACCCCCCTTCCTCTTCATTTTAACCATCTCATAATACGGAGGTTGTTGGCCATTATAGAATACCTTCACAATTCTGGTCACCTCTTTGAATAATTGAATTCTATAAAATTCTAAGAGATTATCAAGCCAAAATTTCCTATAATCCTCCCTTCAACAATTTACCGAGCTACAAGAGGTATTAAAAAGTAAAGTCTCCAACTACGCCATTTCCGATTGCAAGTTGGTAGGTGAAATTTGGCAACAGCGCTGTATTCTTTGGTTCCCACATCGCCACAGTCTCGAACAATCTGCGTGACCTTGGGACACTCAGTCGCTGCATAGTCGCCGTTTAGGATGGAGCTCCCGCTTCGCTCGCCCACCAGGTGCGAACTGCACTCAGTCATTAGATTTTTGAATGCAAAAAAAGTTCCTCCGAAAGAAATTTATCGACAGTTAGTGGAAGTGTACAGTGAGAAGTGTATGGATGTGAAAAACGTGCGGAAGTGGTGCTGGGAGTTTTCTGAGGGCCGGGAAAATGTTCATGATGAGCAGCGGTCAGGGCGACCAAGTTTGCCAGAATCAACTGTGGCTCAAATCAACGAGATGGTGCACAATAACCGGAGAATAATCCTTCATGAGATAATGGAAGGTCTTAATGAAGAATGTGGCCACTTCTCCAGCAGAATATTGTGTCGGAGGTCCTCGGGTACAAAAAGATGTCCGCCAGATGAGTCCCTAAGAATCTCACCAAGGAACACAAGAACAAGAGTGTGGAAAATGCCACAGAATTTCCCTGCCACTATGAGGAAGAGGGTGGAGAATTTCTGGATTCGATTGTGACTGGAGACAAAACTTGGGCACATCATTACAACCCGGAAACGAACAACCAGTCGAAACAATGGCGTCACCCGACCTCACCAAAGCTGAAAAAGTTCAAGATGGTGAGGTCAGTGGGAAAGGTTATGGCAACTGTTTTCTGGGACAGGCAGGAAGTTCTTCTGGTGGATTTTATGCTGAAAGGAATAGCAATCAACACAGAAAGGTGGTGCGAGACTCTCAGGAAACTTCGGCCAAAACAAAGGAAGAGGTAGGCTCACCAATAGAGTGTGTTTGCATCATGACAATGTACGTCCACATGTGTCACATCAAACAACCATCCTACTCAATGGATTCGGCTGGGAAATCATCGACCATCATCCTTACAGCCCAGACATTGCCCCCAGCATTTAACACTTGTTATAATATAACACTTGTTTCCCGCTCTCAAAAAACACCTTGGGGGACATAAATTAGAGTCCGATAAGGAAGTGCAAGTGGAGGTCATCAGTTGGCTTTGCGATGTGGCGGGAGAGTGGTATGACACCGGCATTAAAAAAACTGCTTTCTAGGATGCAAAAAGTGATTGATCGTCAAGGTGCCTATGTTGAAATGCCTAGAAACCATGCATGTTAAAAAATAGCCAAATGTTCAACCTTTCCAAAAATGGTCGCAAAGTTGTAAATAAATTACAAATAGGAGACCTTACTTTTCAATACACCCTCTAGCTTACCTTGTAGTGGATATAGTAGTAGGTCTGACAGTTGGTCTCACCCACAGAACAACACTAGGATAAGCTAGTTTACCTTGTAGTGGATATAGTAGTAGGTCTGGCAGTTGGTCTCACCCACAGAACAATGCTAGGATAAGCTAGTTTACCTTGTAGTGGATATAGTAGTAGGTCTGACGGTTGGTCTCACCCACAGAACAACGCTAGGATAAGCTAGTTTACCTTGTAGTGGATATAGTAGTAGGTCTGACGGTTGGTCTCACCCACAGAACAACACTAGGATAAGCTAGTTTACCTTGTAGTGGATATAGTAGTAGGTCTGGCAGTTGGTCTCACCCACAGAACAACACTAGGATAAGCTAGTTTACCTTGTAGTGGATATAGTAGTAGGTCTGGCAGTTGGTCTCACCCACAGAACAACACTAGGATAAGCTAGTTTACCTTGTAGTGGATATAGTAGTAGGTCTGGCAGTTGGTCTCACCCACAGAACAACGCTAGGATAAGCTAGTTTACCTTGTAGTGGATATAGTAGTAGGTCTGGCAGTTGGTCTCACCCACAGAACAACACTAGGATAAGCTAGTTTACCTTGTAGTGGATATAGTAGTAGGTCTGACGGTTGGTCTCACCCACAGAACAACACTAGGATAAGCTAGTTTACCTTGTAGTGGATATAGTAGTAGGTCTGGCAGTTGGTCTCACCCACAGAACAACACTAGGATAAGCTAGTTTACCTTGTAGTGGATATAGTAGTAGGTCTGGCAGTTGGTCTCACCCACAGAACAACACTAGGATAAGCTAGTTTACTTTGGTAGTGGATATAGTAGTAGGTCTGGCAGTTGGTCTCACCCACAGAACAACACTAGGATAAGCTAGTTTACCTTGTAGTGGATATAGTAGTAGGTCTGGCAGTTGGTCTCACCCACAGAACAACACTAGGATAAGCTAGTTTACTTTGGTAGTGGATATAGTAGTAGGTCTGACAGTTGGTCTCACCCACAGAACAACACTAGGATAAGCTAGTTTACCTTGTAGTGGATATAGTAGTAGGTCTGGCAGTTGGTCTCACCCACAGAACAACACTAGGATAAGCTAGTTTACCTTGTAGTGGATATAGTAGTAGGTCTGGCGGTTGGCCTTGCCATCAGGTCCAGTTTCCATCCGCTGGCGAATCTTAACAAAGTGGTCATCCTTCAGCAAGGCCATGGCTGACCTCAGCTGCTTGCGATCAAGCTTGAGCAGCTCCACCAGGTCATCTTCCTTGATACAAGGGTAGCGAATGAGGTAGTCTACAAGAGTGGCCTGTTCCTGGCTATAGAATGCCCGCATGATGAGCCGCACCAGTCGCTTGAGGGCTGTGGGGACTTCCGTACACACCACCTCGCTTACAGTGGACTCCATTCTGTCAGGACAACACAGGGAACATTCTACAAAAGATAGTGTAGAGGAAAGATGAGAGTAAAGTACAGTAGAACCTCCCTGTAAAGGACACCTAATTGCAGAGCTAAGTGTCCTTTAGGGAGAGGTGTCCTCTTACCTGAGAGTTACAAAAAGGTAAAAATGGTAATTTTTCAATTGAAAACTGTCCTTTGTAGAGAGGTGTCCTCTAATGTGAGTGTCCTCTCATGGAGGTTCTTCTGTATAAAGATGTGAATGCGTTTTGTAAGTTTAATTAATCAGAGTGACTCGTAACTCCGCCTTTGACGGTCCCAAGCCCGGATAAAAAAGGAGGAGGGGGAGCAGTAACAAGCTCGCTAAAAACCTGGGCTCAGCTGGCCCGGCTGATAGTACCCTGTAAGGGCTCCTGATCCAGGGATACAAGATGAGCAGCGTTTGTACTCCATGTTAGGAGCGGCTGCACATGGCGTCTGATCCTCATGTCAGAGGCGGCCATTTCTTTTGGAGCTAAGTCGGCCTGCCACTGAGTAGTGCTCCCAGTCTTAATGACAAAGGCAGACACATATTACTTTACCCAATCATGATGGTTGTCAAATCTCCAGAACAACAGTCTTTGATTTCCAGACTTAAGTCTGGTCATCTACGGACAATGACTTTCCAGAATGGTTGCAGGGTTTTCCCACTATGTACTAAGTGCAATTCTCAGCCTGCAAACCCCAAGACATATTATTGACTGTATTGACTCATCCATTGATGAGCTCTACTCTTCCCCGGCAGACAACATCAACAAGCTTTACAAGCTTGATACCTTAGTGTGATTGAGTGGAGATAAGAAATAAGAAGAGAGTGACTCGCATGTGTTACCCATGATAAACGAGTGGAGTTTTACCTCAGAGACAATGAATTTCAAAGTGGCTTCTTTTCGATTGTCTTGTTTACAATATACATCTTGAGTACCATCATATGTCAAGGACCTTTTTTTTTGGTTGGTGTTATCTGAGCTTTTACTTGCCAGAATGCAATGACATCTTGAGGGATTATGTTCACATATGCTCCAATATACAGCTGAATTTGTGTTCCATTGTCGTTGATTAATATAATGGCCGATCATTTATATTACACTAGTGAACAACATTTTTGCCCAAGAGAACCTGATGGTGTTTCTAGTCTAACTTTTCATGCTGAACTCAAAAATCTAATCAGAAATTTTCCATCACCCATGGTTTTTGCGTGACAGCCTTTTTTTTTTGGTATTGGAATAAATACAGAAAAATGCAAAAAAATATTACATAAGCATTTTTGCATAAACCTTATTACATTATCAATGGTTTATCAAAAATTATTTTTTTTTTGTCCCAAAAGAAACAACATCTTATCTAAATGTAACTCTTTGTGCTGATTCCAAATATACCATTAGTTTTTTTTCTAACACGCAAGATTTTTGAGATACACCTACTTGAAATTTGGAAATGTTTCCAATATATGAACGAAATATATTTATTTTATTGAAAAGTAGTGACAGTGGTTTTTCTTCTATACTTTGCCTGTGGTACATCCCTCTTGAGTGTCCAGCAGTAGTCAGCAAGCATACCGGGACTCCATTTACCTTGGTACCGCTTCTCCATGCTTGATATATCTTGATGAAACCTCTCACCATGATCCTCTCTAACTGCACCAAGATTGTCTGGAAAGAAATCCAGATATGAATGCAGGAAATGGATCTTGAGAGACATGTTACATCCCAGTGCCTTGTAGGAAAGCAACAGATCATTAACTATGTCTCGGTAACTTTCAACCTTGACACTTCCTAAGAAGTTCTTGCAAACGTTTCTAAAGGAATTCCATGCTGCTGCTTCAACTTCATTCAAACTATTTTGAAAATTTCCATACTGCAGCAATTCTCGAATCTGAGGTCCAACGAAAATGCCTTCTTTAATTTTCGCATCACTTATGCTAGAACATTTTTGTTTTAGGTAGGCAAATCCACTGGCATTTCGATCCATTGCCTTGACAAAGTTCTTCATTAATCCCAGTTTAATATGTAATGGTGGTAAGTAAATATTTTATGAATCGATAAGAGGAGGATTTACAATATTTATATGTCCTGGAGTAAATATTTCAGGATTTGGGCAGCTTTTTTTAATGTAATGCCTTTCCCTATCTCTGCTATCCCACTCACACAGAAAACAACAAAATTCCGTATATCCAAGCTGTAATCCACGCAAGAGAGCAATGACTTTCAAATCGCTGCATATTTTCCAACCGTATCTTTCATATTCTATCTTTTTCAAAAGCAGTTTCATGTTTTCGTAAGTCTCTTTCATGTTGGATGCATGTGCTATTTGCACTGATGGGAACTTATTTCCGTTGTGAAGTTGGCCGAAGTATCTTTTTTCAAGAAATAATTCAGTCAGATAGTAATGATGAAACATTGCTGTATCATGTTTGGTCTGCATAAACAAGATTATTTCTGTGAACATTCACTTATTTATTTCCATTTAGAGGTTTATATTTTATCACTTTAGAGTTTATTATCCCTAGTACATGTGGTACAGGCCATGATAATCATGGTGGGAAGAAGTTGGCGACTGCTGCTTTTACTGTAAGGGCACCAGATGTCTACACATGGTAACAACGCTGTCACACACTATTTATTTATTTGGATTTGGTCTTATTACCTTGTGTTTAGTGTGTCTTCTTATTCTTCTTTCTTATCTCTGGGTAGTTAGCGACTGCTTTTACTGTAAGCTCACCAGATGTCTACACATGTGAAAAGCAGTTTGACTTTTGCATTTACAAATGTGCCAGAGCTCCATTAGTTTACTTGCACTTGCTGGTGGGATTGGAATTTTGCAAGAATCGGGAGCCATTGGGGCAATTTTTTTTGTTATTAGGAAAAAAGTGTCCAATGCAGGATTTGATCCCAGGTTGTAGTGGTCGAAAACCAACAGTTTAGACCACGATTCCACAGACCCTCTTCTTTAGAGTGTTTTATATGATATATTAATAATATTTGTTTAGCATTGGGAAAGCATTCATTCTGGGAGATCCTGGGCAAAGCCACAAGACCTAATATATATTTTAAACAAATATTCACAAGGTAATAAGACCTAATCCAAATAAATAAATAGTGTGTGACGTTTCGGTAACAATGCTGTTACCGAAATGTCACACACTATTTATTTGGATTAGGTCTTATTACCTTGTGTTTATAATCTACTAGCCGAATGACCCGGGCAACGCCCGTGTTTTACCCGATTGAATGTTTTGATTCAAATACTATTTGTTACAATTATAAATTGGCGCCTTAAATAAATGCATATATTAGTTAATAACAATAGCCTATGTGCTTTATCTGTCTATGTACTGTTGGCTTCCGTAGGCGTCTCTTACTGGGAAAAAGAAAGAGAGGATTCCATTTAGTTATTAACTAATATATGCATTTATTTAAGGAGCGACCCGCTCCAACACAATAGTTACAAAAACCAAAAAGCGAGTGGGGGGGGCAAAGTCAAAAACAAATTGTCTCGCGTAGTGGTGGCGCCATCGAAGCCATGTGATTGTAGCCAACCAATAGAGCGCCATTCCAAAAAAAGCAAACGGTGACAGAGATGACGCATGACGCTCGTAACTGTATATAGAATATAATCCAAATTGTGCCTTATCATTGAATAAATATTATTTAAAAACTGTGATAAGTGGGATTTGAACCCATGTCTAAAAGAGTATACAATGATCTGAATGCAGTTGCCTTAGATAGCTCGGCCATCCTGACACTTGGAATATTATTTGAATAAAAACAACATTTCCTGCATATATGCTCAAGTAGAAATGCACTCTGGTAAATTGGGGTATAGCCTGGGCCATTCAGCTACTATCAACAATTTCTTGGTTAATCAAGAAATTGTCCAATTTTCAGTAAAAATCAACAAATAATTGATATGAGGGGAAGCATTTATTTTATCTTTATTGTCATGCATCTCAAGCTTCAGACAAGTCTTCCCTTTTCTCCACAAGTGGATAGATATAAAGAAATAAAAAAATTATTTAATGTACAACTTCTGTAATTTTCATGCACATGCAATACAGTATAACTTCCATGAGAGGATACTCTTACTAGAGGACGTCTCTCTACAAAGAAAGTTTTCATTTTGAAAATTACCATTTTTACTATTTAGCAACTCTTCGGTAAGAGGAAACCTGTCTGTAAAGGACACTTTGGCTCTGTAATTGAGTGTCCTTTACTGGGAGGGTTTACTTGTAACTATAGCTTGAGAAATATAAATGCAAATTTAGGAAATGAAACTATTTAATTTCCTAAACACAAGGTAATAAGACCAAATCCAAATAAATAAATAGTGTGTGACGTTTCAGCATTGTTACCGAAACGTCCACTATTTATTTATTTGTATTTGGTCTTATTACCTTGTGTTTATAATCTATAATTCAAATTGTGCCGTATTATTTAATTTCCTTTCAACTAGCACCTCAAGTACAAGTTTCTGGTTTTTATTTGTGACATTACTAATGTTTGGATGGTCTCTGATGTTGAATGAATGGTTTTTGTTCTGAATATGCTTGTAGATTAGAGTTCTTTATTCACTATTTCTAATGTTTCTAGCTAGTTCATTGAATATAATTTGTGTGTGTTAACTAATAATGTTTTTGATATATGTATTTTAAAAATAAAAATAGATATGTGTGAAAATATGTTCTCATTTTGGTGACAGACCTTGGGCGAATTTACCATAAAAGGGTGTTAGGCTGAAAAGGTTTAAAAAAGGAAAAGCAATTTAGAAAGAATGTGACATAATGATGCCCCACACAAACGATTTAAAAAATGTGTTGATGACATATTGTTGACTTAGTTATGTGTGAAGGTTTAAGGATCTTTAAATTGGAATATGCACATAAATATATGCCATATATTTATCTAGCATTTACACATTTAAATAAAAAAGTTCCAAGAAATAATATTCTATCGCTTCAGCTATTTTTTAAACGATGTTATTTGTCAATATTAATACTCACTTGTTTTATGAAAAAAATAAATGTTTAAAATAGAAACATACAAAAAAACTTAAAATACTAAAATGCAGACGACAAGTTA